>JAVLVB010000602.1:1458702-1531968 GCA_032876305.1 Orestias chungarensis
TGTGTTTTTATTTTATTTTTTATTTTATTTTTTATCTTTTATTTATTTATTTATTGAACGTGAAATTTCAATTCTTTAAGTGTTTGACTGATCCATGTAACACTGTTTATTTTCCAGGTTGGTTTCAGTATCCTGATAATATCTAGCATCATACTTTTTGTCCTATCTGGTCTCGCCGTTAAGGATATGATATGGATGATTCTCTTGCCAGACGTCCTCGCTGTGGCCGCACTGATGCCTCTGATTGGTTTCATAATGGGATACGTCATGTCTGTCGTTTCCAGACTTAGTCCACAGTGAGTTGAAGCATGTTACTCATCACTTCATTCAGTAAACGATCAGGTCATGGCTCAGTTAAATTCATGTGACTCTGCTGTATGAAAGACAATTTTTTCTTTGTGCAGAAGTAGAATATATATGGAGGGCTAAGGGTGAGAAAATTAACTAAATATTTATCTAAATACATAAATAAATATATCATGAAATAAATAAATATAGAATTACATCCATTTATCATGAAATACATACCTGTAGATCTAAAATTAATTAATAAATGTATCATCAAATCATGAAATACATCAATACATAATACAATAAATAATAAAATTCTGAAATATGCTTTTAAATATTATAATGTTGATGTTCTTATTCCCAAATATACTTAATTATTTTACGGAGTATTTATTAATTTCATAACTCCTGTGCTAGCACTCTTGTCATGAAACAATAATAAATAAAAAAACTGTTAAACCCAGCTATGGTACATTTAATGAATTAATGGTAGACCTACAGGCATGTATTTCATGATATGTTTATTTAAAGCTAGATTTATTTATTTCATGATTAATGTATTTATTTAATGAAATATCTGTTCATATATTTACGCACATATTTATTTTATTTTTGTCACCCTTTGCTTTTGCAATGTAAATATGAAATCAATTCCACAATACTATTTTTCACTTCATTTATCCCACCTCCCCACATTCTACTATAACTGAACTGATATACTGTAAGATGCTCGATGCATTGCAGCAACCACAGTCAAGCGAGGACAATGAAAGCACTCACATATTTGTAATGAATCTGATTAGCGATGCTGTAATCTAAGTTTTTGAGTACATTTTGTAAGTTAAACTAATGTAATTAGTTTACCCTTTTTTTTTTATCTCAGATGCAGCAGAACCATCTCCATGGAGACCGGGTGCCAAAACATCCAGCTGTGCACCACCATTCTTAAGGTGGCCTTTTCTCCACAGTCTATTGGAGCTTTGTTTTTGTTTCCCTTGCTGTACATCACATTCCAGTGTGCTGAGGCCCTCCTCCTGGCGTTGTGCTTCAGATGTTACCAAACAGTCACAACACCACATGGGGGTACGTTTTGGAACAGCCTGCCTGCTATTGTGGAGGAAGAATGAAATAAGAGCAAGATTGCAATTTCAAGCACCAAATTGAAATCATGATGTACATTTTTTTCCTGTTCAGATGCAACAAAATTGGAGAATGTCAATGTCAGTGAAGAGGAGGCAAAACAAGCATGATCTACAAAGAAAGCAACATCAGCTTCAACATAGTAGTTAAAAAAAGCTATCTAGTGATTTTAAACTGACATTAACTGAAAGACTGGCCAAAAATAAATGCCTCAGTGGCCAAAAAGGTTTATGTAGCTTATTGATTGCTTGTGCAAAACGATCAGATGCTTTCTAATTTTAAAAAGCTTTATTATTCAATGTAATTGTATGTATGCTTGTTTGTATAGGTTTACCATTAATCAGATCATTAAACTGATTGCTGATGAGCCCAAAATCATTGTATAGTTTCCTGTAGCCATCATTTATTTGCATCCAAATGACCTCACCCTCAAGTATCTGCTGCTATGAAAACTGAACCGCATGTCGAAGTTTCAAAATAGGATGCTCGGCTGCATGTAGGGAAGGCCTTGTGAGGTCGTGAAATTTCCAGACAATTTCAGGATGTATCCGTCACTCACTGGGGAAGGTTAGGGGAAGGAGAAACAATGCATGTTTTGTTAAAGCCCTTCCAGATGAAGATCTTAAAAAATCTCCACATAATGGGGATTGCCATTTAACAACGTAAAGGCAATTGTAAAATGCTTCAGATTGTTACACTAAAATCATGGAGCTGAGACGAAGAAGCTCCAAGGTCTTTAAAGACCTGTGTTCAGCTGCAGAAAGCAGGAACTTGTGATCAGATCCAAGCACTCATATTACAAGAATTGATCTTCATCGATTAAGATGTTGCCCAAACACTTATATCCAGCTGCTCTCTTCCAAAAAAAACAAAAAAAAAACATGTTTGAGTCACTGTTAAAACTTCTTAGCATGACTGTATAAATACATTTTTGGGTTGGTTTTGCATTTATTAATCATTAATCAAGTTTTTTTTGAAAACAGGAATGAATTTACTTTTTGACTTTCTCTATCCCATAGACTGTCAAAATTATACTCACAAGGTGAATAATTTGAAAAAGGCTGGACTTTGGATAATTGTAGATTGATAATTTGTCACTCAACACCTAGCCCCTCACATAATTTAGCATGGCCTCGGTGTTACACCCACTAAAATTTGGAAATTTCCATCCCATAAATTTTATGTCAACTTAGTGAAAAAAGGAGGATCAAGAATAGGGCCTTTCCATATCTCTCAAGGAAGGCTAAATCAAGCGGTTTCATATTTTAATGCTGAGAAAAATGAGGATGAGAAGAGGATCTCACAGACTGCAGTGCCAAAGGTGATTTAATACAGCTCCATAACTATGGTACACTCATCAAGAGTCTATTGCCATGAGAATTTAATTAAAATCTACCAAAAGCGTAGGTTATTTATAATTAATAAGATGATTACTGTTTAAATTCATTATTTTCATCATTTTGATTTGTTTTTTAAACAATGCTTCTTCGTAATAAATCTTATGCTGTTGGAAAATCTGCTCATTTACCTTTAAAGGACAATTAGCATATGTGATTTGAGCATCAGTAATGTGTATGCAGGTTGAGCCTGTGAATAAATTATTTAGTCCCGAATAGGGTAAAAAAAAAAAAAAAAAAAAAGTGCTTCTTTCCTTATTTGCAACCAATAAGCAACCAAAAACCCTTAAATTTCAGTAAAATTGCTTCTGGTAACATCATTCCGCTTTAAAAAACAGAAAAAAAAATGAAATCTTCAAAGGCCTAAAAATCCGGTTTTGGGAAGTTTATGCACACTTCCATTGAACTTATAAGAAAACAGCAGGTGTTGAAACTATAAAGAGAGGAAAAAGCAGTTTGATCACATCAAATAATATTTAATCAAATTTACATGATATGTACAGAATAATACGACCTTATTTTTTTTAACATATATATTAATAGAACACTGTAACAAAAACGTACACCCTTTAGTTTAAAAGTAAACTCAATAAAGCAATTCTGAAATTACACTTATCTGTACATTTGCTTTCTTTTTTTTTTTTTTGCGATGGACGGATCTTCCCGAAACACTTCACGTCACATCTGACGTCACGGCAAGGTAAAATGAACTACAAGCTAACTTTAATAGACTACACGAGCTGCAGAGGCATCACAACAGCTGATCAACAGCTTTCTCGGCACGAATGTATTACAAACACGTTTTGGGCTCAAAGCAGGAGTTCTCCCAGCAGCCTCAATAAATAAACAAAGACAATATCTTCAGGTGAGGTGTTTCACAACGCCACAAATAATCGAGCATTAAGCAGCGTGGGCCTTTTACTGACATTCACTTTTAAAAGTCCTTATTTCACGTAAGACAGATACCGGTGCATAGAAGTGGAAAGCTAAGGCCTTATAAGGGGATAAGAGTATGAGCGTGACGAAGGAAAGGCGTTAAGGGAAAAAAAAGGTGCATGTAGTATTTTTTTACACATGGACGTGAAATGATGTAACTGTTGACTGAAATCTCCAAATGTTAGAAGAAAACACTATAAGCTTTTACTACTTTAATAGCAAATGTGGACGCATGCATCTTAGCGAATGTGTGTCTTAAGTGATATGTGATTTAAGTAAATAGTAAACAAGTTTGATTTTTGCTTTTTACAAAATGAGCTTACAGATTTCCTCAATAAACCGCAAAGCATCAGTCTTTTTTTCTTTCTTTTTTTTTTAAGACACGATCCTTCCAACCTGTCTCCTCCTTTCATTTTGTCTGCGTTACCAGAAAGTAGACAAAGTTACACAATGTGGGAATGCCTAGTTAAAGCTAAATGTAAATGTCTCTTTATTCCTTGGGAGTGGCCGGATGAGGTGTTCGGTGTGATTGAGCACTTCACTCCTTAACTGGAATCATCTCTGTTGATAAAAGTCTATTAACCAGTCAAGGTTAGTAATGGTAGCTTGTCTCTGATGTATGCTTTATGCCTCCTTCAGCAACGGCATATCTGTAAAAAAAAATCAAAACAGTTATTGCAAAATAAAAATCTAAAGAAAGTGAGCTGATTAGAGGTAAATCAATAAATTAGAATACAGCTGGCAAGATGAATGATGTCTGTTAAACAGTGAAATAGATAATACACACAGTAAAACATGATATAATATACTGTATAAAACCTCATGTCAACTATCACTGTCTGATAATAAAACAGACCAAACCTATCCTGTTTTGATCAATTTAGGTTCACCAAATGTATTTCCTGATTGATGTTTTTAGTTTAATCAGCATACACCAGCATGACAACCCCTAAACACATTGAAAAAAAATTCCCTGAGAGCATCTGTAAATAGTAAACTTGCTTTTAAGGTTGCCTTTTGAGTAATTGCTTCTTCCTGTCTGATTGGCTTTTAAACCCAAGTTGGAACAGGTTTTGTTTTACTGAGAGTATATTGATGTTATAACCAGCTTCAATCCAACAGTTTATGTGGTATTTTAAGTTTGTTCTGCAGGAGATTTGCACATTTCACATCTTCCTTCTGGGTAGTATCATAGCTCGGCTTTTCCATGCTGTTTTGCCTAGTGTGTATTTTTTTGAATAGGTGAACATGGCACCCTCAGGTGTCTGGAAGTGGGAGGTCTGTCACCCTCACACTGATATCTTGATAGATTGCATTTGATGGTGATGATATGTCACATGAGGATAAAATATGCTTAATGTATACTTTCAAATATACCCAAAGATATGCCTCAATTTAACTCTAAAGTTGTGAGTTAACCTACCACCAGCTCAAAAGTCAAAGCGTCAGATTTTTTCCCCAAATTGTTTATGGACATATAAATCTCAATGTATGAATCCTTGAGTTAAAAAATAGCATTTAGCAAGCAGTAATAATACATTTAGTCTAATTTAATGTAAGACTGGGATAAAAATGTTTGTGTTTCTAATTTTATTACCATCAGAGTAGTCCATCTCAGAGTCCAGGGACAGGCTCTGTTGGTCGCTGCCTGAAGAAGCCCTCCTCCGGGCGACTGTAGAGGTTCCGGTTGAACCTGCATGCTCCATGATCCAAGCAGAGGACAACGGCGAAGAAGAGGAGGACTGCAGCGCAGGGAGAATAACCGGCATGTCGGACTGCTGCTGTTTAAGGGAAGATGTTCGTGATGGGCTGGCCTCTAGTGCTGAGGCATGCTGGCCCTCAGACAACACTATCTGGACTCTAGACTCGGGGCTGAGTGTGGAGACGCCATGGCTGTTCACGGCCTCTTCATAGGATGGAAGAGTCACTTGGACCCCTTCCACCATGATTGAGACAGGCTGCCCCGACACCCCATGGTCACGTCTGTGGACAAAATTTAGAATCCGTAACATTTGTTTTACAAGGAGCAGATTCAAGATATATTGTATCAATATTCGGAGGGACGACTCACCGATGGAAGGACTTTAGTCTGGGCTGTAAAAGCACAAACAGCACCACCAGGAGCAGGATCAAAGCCACTGAGCTTGCTGTGGAAGCAACGATGGACAAAGCTGGCATTCCCAAAGGCAAAGTTGGAATATGGTCTTCGAGAAAGATAATCGACGTCGTTATATTGCAGCAAAAACGCAGGTTTTAAAAGTTTCAAATGTGCCACATTGTTTACCTTGCTCCATGACGCAGCTTATCTTCATTTGGTTGTCCCATTGGCCGTATTGGCAGGTGAGATATTTATAGTCTCCTTTCAGGACATAGCCTTCCTTACAGAAGTATTCAACCACGGTGCCGTGAGAGAGTCTTCGGCAAGGGGCCGGGTGGCACGTGTAGCCCCCATTCTCTAGCTGATATGGAGAATCGCACACTGTGCAGGACAAATATAAAAAAACATGCATAAATTCACTATTAAAGGTTTACGTAGATATGAAACTTTCATCAAATAAAGAAGGTTTTACAATTGAATAAAATAAATGACAAGTTTTGCAATAGTGCCATGAATAAAACGCTGAAACAGATGCTTGTGTTCGAGGAATAACGATGAATCTTTACCATCACTGCGTATACAGCGAGGGGGTTCTGAGGACCAGTGACCCGGCGTGGTACAGGTGAGGATGCTCACTCCATCCAACAGGTAACCAGGCTCACACCTATACTGCAGCACTGACCCCACCGGGAACAAACTACTGTTCATATCAGTTAGGTTAGTTAAGGCATGCTCCACCATGGACGGTCTTACACAGCCTTAAAAAAAAGGACCAACAACAAGCAAAGCACGTAAGTAACAAATATTTACAAATCTTTTTTTTGTTTTTTATAGTTACATAAGTCTTCAAATATTTTTAGAGTAGTTCATTCACCTTGTTTAATAACACAGCTGACTGGCGATATGTTGTCCCATTTCTCATAGCGACAGGTTCTGAATTTATAGTCTCCTTTAAGAATGTAACCTTCATCACAGAAATACTCCACAACAGTGCTGTGGGAAAATCGCCTGCATGGGGATGGATGGCAGGTGTAACCTCCATTTTCTGGTTGATACGGCGGTTGGCAAGCTATCCATTGGGGAAAAAAAAACTCCATCATCAATATATATATTGAAAAAAATAAATAGCATCATTTCTCATTATTAAAATCTACAACCAGTAAACACGGGTTGTTGAAAATAAACATTGTCGTTAGTGCCGACTACATTCTGAAGTGTGCGCCACGTGTACCGTCATTGCGGACGCAGCGAGGAAGATTAGAGGACCAGTCTCCGATGGAGGTGCAGGTGAGGATACTCCGTCCAACCAGCAGGTAACCCGGATCGCAGCTGTACTGCAACACTGTGCCCACGGGAAACAAGCTCCTGTTGCTGTCAGTCAGATTGGTTGTACCGTGCTGTACCACGGAGGGCCTAATGCAACCTTGGAAAAGAACAAAAAAGCATGTCAGATTGTTTATCGTTTCGGTCTTCATTTTCCTACACAGCAGAAGATTATGAAAGCACAAATAAATAAATAAATAAATAAACTGTACAACTATCAACTTGATCAGTCGGTTGTCGCACTGACGACTCGTTAGTGTGAAACTTTCCATTGCCCAAAACTACATTCAATTACCAGTTTTCTGTCTATTTATAAGAATATAACAAAGGTGATTCGTAATCCGACAAAGATTTAGGAGATTTTAGCCTCGTCTTGATAATTAATTTGATAGAAACGGCTCCTGTGTTGCATTCCTACTCCCTTGTCAAAACATATTGAGAGTACAGCAGCTTGTTGCCACATGTAAAGCACAGCCAGTATTAGAGAGAAATTCCCACTGTCGGTTTCTAAGCAGCGTTTCTAAACAGCTTGTATCTTTTAAACACGTTCGGAGATTTGGCCAGTTCGTATAAATACTATCTTAGAACATGTCTGTAAAACAAGCCGGCAAGCCCCTTGAGCGAACTGGCATCCCTCTGAACTTTGAAAAAACCCAAGGAGAGCACTAGGGAGAAAACAAATGTGTTTAAAAACAGAAAATTTGACTTAATGCCCAGGCTAGGGATTTTAGTTTGTATTATGTTTGTGTGATGATTTCATATGTGGATTTGATACATTTATAACAACCCCTGGAGGTAAATATTGACCCATCAAGGTACGAAGGACAAAAAAATTATTTTGAATGCTGTTTTCAAATTGTTCTATGGTACAGGGGAATTCAGAATCATCTAATCTTTATTTGCAGGTGAAAGCAAAGCTTTTATTCTGCAATGACATTTCAAAATGCGTATCAAAAAAAAAACAAAAAAAAACATTTGCTGCTATTGTTTTGGTAACAGGAGTACATTTAGGGCGATATATATTGACCAACCTTTGCTTACACAACTGATCTGCATGGGTCCATCCCACTGTCCATCCTGACACGTCAGGTAGGGATAATCTCCACTGAGGGCAAAGCCCTCGTTACAGATGAACTCAATTATAGTGCCATGAGAAAACAATCGACATGGGGATGGATGGCAGGTGTAGCCCCCATTCTCAGGTTTGGAGAGGGGCAGGCATGCTGATGAGGGAAAAGCACAACATACAAATCAGTAGGCCCAGCTTTATAAGTTGCTTATATGTTGGCAAATTGATAGAAAATCGGTTTTAGAACTTGGATCAGATAAATAAAACTGTTGAAAATGTTAAAAAATTTTTAAAAATTAAGTTATGAAAAGTAGATGACGGTCTTGTTGCTAGAGAAAAGTCAGCTTCCAGTTTCTTACCACCACTCCTTATACACTGAGGAGGTTCTGAGGACCAGCGGCCGGAGGTGGTACAGGTGAGGATGCTGGGTCCGTCTGGCAGGTAACCGGGGTCACAGCTGTACTGCAGCACTGTGCCCACAGGGAACAAGCCTCTGTTGGTCTCTGTGAGGTTTACCCAGCTGTTCTGGACCATGTAAGGCCTCACACATCCTGGAAAAAAAAAAAGAGGGAGTGGAGAGAAGGGGCTTCTGAGAAACTGCTCAGTCTGTCACCAGGATTAAAGCGACAGACATTTCCGAGCTCTGAGAGTTGTTTACAACACAAAACGGTGATTGGGAAGCAAAACAAACCTGATCCAAGCAAGTTAAACATATTTTCCTAGAAATGATTACATAACAAAAAGGAAAAGATGCAGAGAACAAACCTATTTAAAAACAAATGTTTAGTAATTACAACTAACACAACAAATAATAAAATAATAATAATAAAACAGATCAGTGCAGGGTTGTGTATGGCTAAAATATTCACCCATTGAGTTCCTGTTGTTACATTAAAAACCTAAATAATGAGTTAGTATTTAATGATTAGCTAACTACTGAGTTGATTCTATTGGAACATAGTTTAAGGTTTTAGGTTTAAAGGAGGCCGACAACAAATCAACAAGTGCTGTTCTAAAACACAGTAAGTAACAAGTTTGAGATTGCGGAAGTAAAAATGTGGAGTTCAAGACCTCTGAAAATTTTTTATCAGGCACTAGACGTGATACAAGCACAGGATGTGCAGCAGTTTAGAAACAATCCTGATATGAACTGTCAATCTATTAAACAAAAACTAATTTGGTGACGTTCTAATAAGTAACATAAAAAGCTAAAATCTTGTATATTTACCTGATCTTTTTATAGTATTACATCAATAATTTATTTCATAATAAAAAAACATAATATGACTTTACTCATTACAGCAACATGCTGTAATGCTGAAATTAGAGCATGTTTAGATAATAATTCTAAGATAAACATATAAAAGACGAACATTTTATCATGTAGTTTATATTAGGGATGCTTGAAATATATCGTGCTAACATTGATAGCGACTAATGTTAGTCATTTAACATACATAAAACCAGATTGGAATTTATTTGTTAATATATTTACTATCATTAACAACATTTAATAGCTGAAGGACATAATTGTAAAAGGAACCAAAACACGACACAGATACTGACAGTGATGGCGTGGGTCCGTAAACGCTCAGAATACTATGATTATGGACAGACTGTACATTCTGAGTCAAACAACAACAAAAAAAAAAAGCAGGAAACAAGCTTCATAAATAAGCTTTGCTTCACACCAATGTGCAAACATAAGATGTGTGTCTTACCCGAACCTTGCCCAGAGGACACTAGAGTCAGAGCCAGCAGCCACACAAAGGACAGCTCGGTGGTGGAGGTGTGGGCCCAAAAGGCTTTTGAAATTGACTCTACAATCCCATTGCACATCTTCCCCTTCAGAATCAACCCGGTCTAACAGTGTAGGGAAAAGGACACAGTCACAAATACATCATAACAACAGCTACATAATAACAGGGCATAATCATCATCCACGGCCATCATCTGGAGACACCTGCTTGCTGCAGGTACATTGCAGAGCTTGGAGAGCTGCCAGTAAAATGGGTGTGATTACAGCCTCAGTGACATAACGGCACAGAGAGTATTA
Organism: Orestias chungarensis; assembly: GCA_032876305.1. NCBI lineage: Eukaryota > Metazoa > Chordata > Actinopteri > Cyprinodontiformes > Cyprinodontidae > Orestias > Orestias chungarensis. The sequence continues at coordinate 1,469,013 of JAVLVB010000602.1, forward strand.
TTGTTTAGACAACGCTTATTCTCCGTTGTTTTGGTGCATTTCCAGAAAGGATGATCTGACGATCTCACGTCTATTATATAACACAATTGTGTAATAGGGTTCCCACCTATATCAGCAGATCGAAAAAGCAAAACATTTGCAACGCTTAAACGACGTACGTGCGTCTGTCAGACCTCTGACACTATAAATTGCGCAACCCACTTTAATTTGACAGACATAATGAGCTAGGTGGATCAATATTATGGTTGTTAGCTTGCTATCGCTAACCGCAGATTCAGCGGAACCGTCGTTCACCTACCTCAGAAAAACGCGGCCTCCGAAGCCTCTCCGACACAAAACTCACGATTTAGACATTTGAATAGCGATGTGGGTCCTGTGTCCTGGGAGTGAATCCCTATACGTGTGTTGAAATACGAGCAGCGCTCAGCTAATCGTCGGCTCCCAGTCCAGCCTAAAGCCGCGATGCTAGCATCTGCTGCCGCCGCTGCTAGCCGAGCCTTGGCAACAACATCCGGGAGTGTTTGCGTCCGTAGTTACCAGCTGTTTAGAGCTGCTTGCTGCGGTTAGGTTACTCCTTGGGAAGTTTGGGAATACGTAAGTAGCGTAATGGAGATAATTAAAGGCAGTCTAGATGATATTTCCCGACCTGCGTCCAGTGAGCAAAGAGATACCAGAGTTTGTTCCGCTGATCGGTTTGAACTGCAAGTTTTGAGCGACGATTCTGCGGGTTCGCAGGTAAGCAACCCGAACAACTACGTGATGTTGGTTCAAATAAACAAAAAAGGTTGTGTTTGATAACTTGAAAAAAGTGTTTGCTCGTTTGTTTTGTAAGCAGACATGCAGTGGAGAAGAGGAACACAGTAACAAAGCCTTTGGAACTGGAAAAGGTAAGTGTTGATTCTGGTAACGGGGTCAACTGCATGGGCCAGAGTGTGGGGGGGGCAGTGTGTTGTTTTAATTGATTTTTTAATGAAGGTGCAGAACAGAAGAATCAAGCAATTAAAAAATGGCAATATTTCATAGTTTAAAGTATTAAGTGAGCCCTGATCTACCCGATGGAAACTGTGATACTGTCTCAACACCATCGTTTTTCATTCAAAGTTAACGTTAAACTGTAAGAAATTAGTCTAAGATAAGAATTAGTTTATTCATCCCCGAGGGGAAACAACAGAATTTCAGTATAACAATCCAGACAGACATCACAATACAATGCAAGGGAAGACAGGAGACTGAAGCTATGGTGTCCTTACAATAAGAAGTTGACTTTGTGTTACCTAGGATAGGTGCCAACAGGGAGCAGTTCTCCAGGGGGTCCCTGTTGGCCCCTTTGTAGAACCGCCCGTGTTTCGATAAATAAAAAAGATAACTGCTGAAGTGCGATTACACTGAAGAGTTTTAAGAGGGGTGCTGCTCCTGGTACCTTTGGGGCTCTTGTCCGCGGACGTGAGGGCTCTGCCCCAGACCCCCTCTGTGGTCCTCTGGGTGGGTGTGTACTGTTTCTGCAGTGGGCTGTCTAATCTATGTGCTCTCGGGTGACCCCGGTGTCCTGGGCCTTGTGCTAACTCTGCTCCCTCTGGGCTCCTGGAGGGAGGGGGGGACTTTATACCCTTGGCTGAGCATTATTCACGTACTATCTTCATCACAATTTCTGAATGCTCATGCGGAATCACACTATAGAGATCACAATATTTTAATGTTTCCATTCTGTAAGTTTGCCTCATTTTTTTTGTGCTCCATACATTGCTGTCTTTGTTCTGCTCTCCGCTAATTATATCTCCACCGATATTATTCATTGTCTTTTCGCAGTTTCTCATGGATGCTTTAGGAGAAATCTAGTAGCAGCTAGTTTTAAGGCTCTGTTATGTTTTGTTTTGTCTGTTTTTGTTGTTTTGAGTATTGATTTTGGTCTGTGCATCTGTTCCCTCTCACTCTGTACAACCCCCACACCTCAGTAATGTTTAGCTTTAGAGTGTATATAACACCTCAGAAATCAATAAATGATTAACGTATGGGAAGCAAGGGAGGCTCTATATTTTTAAAGCCTCACTTGGAAAAGAAAATCTGTTAAGAACAACTGTGTCAGCCAGAAACCCATTCTACCAGCCATAAGGCTGAACAGGACAAGGGGGGAAATAAGAAGTCCAAAATAAATCAATTTGTAACTAGAGTGACAAATGTACAGTATACTGTAATAATAGCACAGAGGATGGGGACCATAACATTTCAACAATATGTTTATTAAACAGAAAGCAAATCTGATTGTAAAAATCAATAATTGTTCATAGTGTTAATAATTGTGAAAATCATGTTTTCTCTTAGAATTATCATAGTATGAGAACGACAAGAGAAAATTCAATTTAAGGCAAGTGGGTGTTGATCTTTGTATGTTCATAAATACTCTCAAGACAATAACTACAGGAGACAAGATCTCTAGATGAGAAACTACATTTATCTTGTCTCTTCATACGTTCAAGAGATGGTAAAGGAGGTGAAACAACAATCTTGTTGTAAAGAAACTGCATTAAAGGGGCCTTTGTGTGGTCCATAAATCTCTATACGTAACTATTGTTAGAGGCTGTAAACATCTCAGCTTTTTGTGTGGAAGGAAGAAACCTTTTCTATCCCACTTTCAAAAATGGTGAAAAGTTTATTTAACCCTAATGGGACTTTATATGGAAGCATGTGATAAGATTGGATTTTTTGGTGATTGATTCGTATAATATTCCTTGTTACAGATCAGTGCGTGGCTGAAATTACAGAAGATACGAACGAGGATTCAGAGCTGCAGAGAGCATATGAGGAAATGAGACGACTTGACAAAATTCTGTCAGCAGAAATCTTCAAGGAAAAAGAAATTCGGCGTCAAAGGAAAGAACTCCAAACAAAACTGTGGCAAGAACTGCAGGTAGATACGATATTAACATCCTTTGTGCTTGTACACCTAGGTGATGGGTGCCTATAAATGACGATCTGCTCTGCTTTGATTTTTACACAGAGGAAACCTGACAGATACCTGACAGAATGTGCTCACGAAGCTTTGAATACAAAGCTGTTTTTGACGTTGGAGGCCCACACTTGTGTGTAAATCCAACACATTTTCAGAGCATTACTGAAACTTGACATGTGCCTGGCATAAGTATTGATGTACCTCGGACCTTTTAACATTTTGTCACACTACAACCACAAACCTCTATAAGTTTCTTTGGGAGTGTATTTGGTAGATCCACACAAAGTAGTTAAAGAAGCAGTTTGAGGTTAATGGAAAAAGGTTGATTATACATAATTTTGCTAACTTTTCTTTGCAAAATACTTCAGACTTATGTCCCAATATGTTCTATTTTTTTTATATGAAATGTTTCATTGTAGATCAGACTGTATTTAGGGATTATTTTCTGCTGAATTGTAACCCTCGGAACAGGTCTTCCATCTTTTGCATTCTTCAATACAATTTCTTACGGCATTTCTCCACATTTCCAGCCTTGACTACTGCAACGCCGTCCTAACAGGTCTTCCAGCCTGTGCTGTGAGACCGCTACAGATGATCCAGAATGCTGCAGCTCGCCTGGTTTTCAACCTGCCAAAGCGATCGCATGTCACACCCCTTTTCACTGAACTCCATTGGCTTCCCCTTAGCTACACGCATCGAATTCAAATCACTAATGCTGGCATACAGAGTGTTTGATGGATCAGCGCCCATCTACCTCAACACCCGCCTAAAGCCTTATGTCACTGCCCGCCCGCTCCGTTCCTCCAAGGAGCGCCAACTAACACGACCAAAGCCCCGTGCAGGTCAATCTAAACTCTTCTCATTTGCGGTTCCTCGCTGGTGGAACGACCTTACGTGCACTATCAGAGCATCAGATTCTCTTTCCACTTTCAAGAAATCCTTGAAGACCCAGCTCTACCGAGAGTATCTATTGCCCTGAAAGATTTAAAAGCACTTATTACCCCCCTGATATTACTTAGCACTCAGTTTATGGTACTTGGGCCTTCTGTGTTTACCTAAATGCTGTAAATGAGTGTCATCATTAATGTTAAATCCTCTCCTAGCATATTGCAGGTAAATAACACCGTGGTTCAATGTTAAACCCTCTTTTTGTAAGTCGCCTTGGATAAAAGCGTCTGCTAAATGCATAAATTTTAAAAGCTCCACAATAATACCCATTCCTAAAAACACAACTACCACAGGACTAAATGACAGACCTGTTGCCCTGACCTCTGTGGTCATGAAGTCCTTTGAAAGACTGGTTCTCAACCACATTAAGGAAATTACGGACCCCCTGCTAGACCCCCTGCAATTTGCATATCGGGCCAACCGTTCGGTGGACGATGCAGTGAACATGGGTCTCCACTTATCCTCCAACACTTTGAACACCCAGGAACTTATGCAAGAATTCTGTTCCTGGATTTCAGCTCAGCCTTCAACAAAATTATTCCAGGACAATTACACAGCAAACTGACTGAACTCAGCGTACCAGCCTCCACCTGCCAGTGGATAACTGACTTTCTTACTGGCAGAAAACAGCAGGTGAGGCTGGGAAAGTGTACTTAAGTGACCCGAACCATCAGCACGGGTGCTCCACAGGGTTGTGTACTCTCCCCACTGCGATGTACACAAATGACTGTACCTCCATGGTCTCCTCTGTTAAAATCCTGAAGTTTGCAGATGACACAACAGTCATTGGTCTCATCAACGACAGTGATGAGTCTGCTTACAGACAGGTGGTTGATCAGGTTGTCCTCTGGAGCTGTCAGAACAATCTGGAGCTGAACACAGCAAAAACAGTGGAGATGACTGTGGACTTCAGGAGGAGCCCCCCAACCCTGCCAGCCCTCACCATCCTACACAGGACTGTGATGACTGTGGAGTCCTGCAAGTTCCTGGGCACAATGATCTCCAAGGACCTGAAGTGGGACAGCAACATCAACTCCATCATAAAGAGGGCTGAACAGAGGATGTACTTTCTATACCAGCTGAGGACGTTCAACCTTGCCCAAGAGCTGATGGTGCAGTTCTACACAGCCATCATAGAGTCCATCATCACCACATCCATCACAGTGTGGGGCAGGGCTATCACAAAACACGACACCATGAGACTGCAGCGCATTATCAAGTCTGCAGAGAGGACCATCGGTGTAAAGCTGCCCGCACTGCTGGACCTTTATGCCTCCAGAACCAGGAAGCGTGCAGAGAAAATCCTCACCGATCCGTTTCACCCTGGCCGTCACCCGTTTCGGTGCCTTCCATCAGGCCGACGCTTCAGCCACATGAAGACCCGTACGACCAGGCTACAGAGAAGCTTTTTTCAAACTTCCATTATTCTCATGAAAAATTGAACAATTTATTTACATATTTTTATAACTTCTGTAGTTTTTATACTGCACAAAACTGAACTTTAATTTTTTTTTAAATTACACATACTAAATGTTACAAATGTTTCTTTACTGTATTTTTTGTGCACTGCAAGCATCTGTGTAACCAAAAACAAATTCCTTGTATGTGTGAGCATACTTGGCCAATAAAGCCTGATTCTGATTCTGAAATGTAAATTTAAATGTAAATATTTAACCCTAACCGATCCTAATCGGTTTTTCTGTCATTGAAAAATAATTGCATCCCTACAACTTTTTAAAAGGTAATATGGGCCTCTAAGCACACTTATTAATGCTGCCTTTATTCTGCCTTTAAGATTGAGTTAATGGCCATTTAGTTTTGAAGTTCTGCTATAGCCTTTTCATAGGATGGTGATATACAGAGTGCTTGGAGATGTTCTAACTATAATAATGTTTTAATAGCATAAGAGTTCCTCTACTGTTTTCCTTAGAGTTAATAAAAAATTAAAAACAAATTGCACAAACACTGTAAATGGCCCACCGGTGGATCTTATGTATTTATTCAGATAATTCTGAAAGCGTTTGGCCATACCCGACTCTCTTTAGAGGTTACAGAGTACAGGTGTTTTGTCCATGTAGCATTTATTCACTAATCTTTGTTGGTTTATCACATAAAGTCTTAATAAAATACACTGACGTTTGTGGTTGGATTGGGACACTATATGAAAAGATTCAGGTGTATGAGTGTGAAGAAATATAAGTGCCTCTAAAGATCCAACCGCTCACAGACAAATGTGTTTTTCTTTTTAATAAGCTAAAGAAGAAGAGGATGACTATGAAGTCCTTTTCGAAACCCAGGTTCCTGACTATGAGCACTATGGAGGCGAGCAGTACTTGGAGCAAGGTGAGCTTGTTTGTGCTATGAAACAGTAGTTTCAGCTGTGTGTAATTTGTATGGAGCAGATCTGTGCACTAGATGGCGCTCAACGTTTAAGAAGCATTTTCCCAGAGCATGTCCCATTGTTTTCCCACCAATTTCCTGATCAAAGGCTTTTGATTTTTTATGGTAATAAAACCCAACACACAGAAAGAAAGAAAAAAGATTTAAACAGAAGTTCACGAGGAGTGAAGAATTTTGTGTTTTCCAAAAGACATTAAAGTAGACTATTCCGAAATGTTACTATGACCTCATATTGCTGAATAGTTCAGTCATGCATTTTTGACGAAAATGGGGCTTTACTAAAATAAGACATCTACCTACTTGACAGATGAAAATGTGCGTGACAGCTCAACTGCATTATTTGAAGGAAGCAGTGCTACCACCGAGGGCCTCCAGTCTGTGGAAAGCAACAGGAAAACTCCCAAAACAAAGAATAAGCAAAAGGACTTTCTCCAGAGAAACATCGGGGTATGGTAAATTTCTTGACGGGTAACAAATGTGCACAATTCTATAGTGAGTTTCTTAACTGATATATGTTGTTCAGTTGGAACAATATGTTTCCCTTTAAACACATAAACACGAATACAATACAAAGTCAAGCCTATATGTCACTGATTGCATAAAATGTTACGCCCTGGACCATTTTTCTACTCTTTCCCCATAATTCTGTGTAATACATAGCTGGTCAGCAGTGATGTGGGTCGAGTGCTTCTGACCCATGCAGAGAAAGAGCGTCTGGCTGAACTTCTTCGAGAAATAAATGAAGAGGAAGAGGAGGGCGCTAGGCCAGGCGGCAAGGTAGGCTCACATTGGGCCATAACGGACAACATATGCTGAGTGAGAGTTGAGTCTTTCTGCTCTATCATCTTCTAAGTAGTAGCCTTAAGGGGAAGCACTATTTTCAACTTTGTTTCTAACAATATCATTTTAGAATATTGGTTTCACGACAACCCCCCCCCTCACATTTTTCAGCAAAATTCAGATTATCAGATTTTTCAGAAGGCTTTACAGCTGTTCTCACATTAGATGTTTATTGACAGAGCTTAGAAGCTAAGAGAAGGTGTTTTGCTTACCCTGAGAGGATTAAGGTAAAAAGATGTCCAGTGATGTACTCAGAGTCCTAACATGAAATGCTTTAATTTAGAGATTTATTTGCCTAAATTATCCTGTTGGCAGCTATGGAACCAGTCCCTATTCTGATAGGCTGATGTTCAAAAGTCAGACAAAAACACACTTACATTTTAACATGCAATTCTATTTAACTCAACCCAGGCAGCCTTGCATCAGTAACACAGTCTGCCAGGGTTTTTTAGGGTTTTTGAATGACTTGCTGATTTTTTTTTTATGCCTTTGGAACAGTGCTGCAGTGACTACGGTGGCAGATACGAAACTTAGAGGAGTGCAGATGCTCTGGACTTATTTACTGGCTACAGGAAGCCTTTCTGTTTCCTGTTATTGTAAGGCATGCTAGTACGAATGGCCGTGATAGAGCAGCAAATAAATTATTTATGTCACCAAGACTTTTGTGGTGGACGTCGCCCAGCTCTTGGCAGAATGCTGTGGTGCTCATTTATCAGAGAGTCCTTCTCAATGTTTACCTCAGACGATTGTATTCTCACACAGTCGACCTTAACGCTGCTGTGTAGTAGCAGTAAAGTCAAATCACTATGAGCCTGTAATTGCTCAAGACTTTGAGGCGTTTCAGACTTAAGTACACAAGCATAAACATTCTTCTTGCCTAATTCTTTAGATGTAATTGTGGAAAAAATAAATAAAAAGGCACTAAAGTAAATACAGATTTATCTAAGTCAGGCAACCAGCATGTGCAGCATAAACAATATTTATAATTTTCCAACATAAACCGTTATTATCTTATAATTCCAACTATTATGTATGTTTTTCAAGAGAATTTGATAGACAGATTAGTTTAGCAGAAAATGATGATGCTTACATGCAAACACACACATTAGGCTAAGATTTACAGAGGAATACGTGTATCAGTGTAGGTATTGGGAGAGGATACAAATCAGAGAAGCCAGTAAGATTTACATGCTTCCTCTGGACAAAACTACAGATCAGCAGTTTAAATAGGATAATCTGTTCCATTTTAGTTGTGTTCTACACGAATATGTCAACTGTAGAGGAGTGGGACGAAGAAAAAAATGTGAAAAAGGAATTAGAAGTCTTGTTTGGAGTTTCTTGTCATCCATGGAGGGGAAACCTCAAACATGAGGACATTTGTGTTCAGACCATATGAGAGCAAACTTTTACTTTGGAGCTATTGCATGCAGAATGCAGTGTGGAGGAAAACTGGAAATGGAGAGAAACTGACAGTGTACATCCACCCTGCCTAAAGCATTCCCATTGTGAAAAATAGTCATCGCAGCACTAGAGAAGCGAGGTGGAATTAATGGGAAAGATGGACACTAGGAAGAAAATTTGTTACGAACTGTGTTACAAATGAGATGGAACAGGAGCATAGGTTTGCCTCCCAGTAGGAAAATAAATATGTTTAAACCAGGAAACTGTATATGTATATAAAACACAAAGTATATATCTTTTATTTACCTTATATTTTTTTCAACATTCTGCAACTTTTACTCAAAAGAACATTTAAAGATCCAGAAAACACAGTTGTTGATTCAAACATCTTTGGAAATTGTACTAATTTGTTTTGATAAGGCGAAGATGAAACACTTAAATTCCATCATTGTAGAACATCTTTGTGAGCAAAACGGCCACTGAAACATGGCGTCCCCATCAAATATTGTGGGTTCCTTAGCATTTTGTGTTTGGGCTCTACTTCAGCTTCCTAATGAGTTTCTATGTTCGCTGCTTTCTCCTGCCAGTTTTCTTCCCAGCACTCAGATGTTACAGCTGCGCTCTGCTCAGAGTTACGATCTGCTTTGGCATTTTGATATTCTTAATAGGTCTTATCTCACCGCTGTAATGTGCTGAGCTCAACATCCACACACTAGTTCCCACAGAAATCTAACTGGAGTGTCGCTGAAATACACAGCCGGTGCCATTAGTCCCTAATTGACACAGGACCCATTCAGAAGTGAATACCAAGAGCTGAAGTAAGAAACAGCTCTCCCCTGATTCTGACATCATTGTAATAATATTGCTAGATAATGTTTATCAGTTGTCTGCTTGGGTTGCTACACGGCAAAGCAGATTTATACCCAGTGGACCATGACTTACTTTGCCGATGACTGTTTTCCAGGAGGCTATGTGGGCTACGTCAGTCTCAGCGGGCCAGGGTTACGCCCCGGACCCTTCTGATCTGGAGCAGCTGATGGAGATTGACTCTAAAATCAGCCTCCTCCTTCCTGCTGAAGAATTTCACTCTCTGCAAAGTTCATACACAGACATAAGTGTGTCTCAGGTAAGCATCCTAATATTGCTTTAACTTATGTCATGCTATAACCATAAGCTTTAATGTATAGTTTGGGGAATGTATTTATTTAAATTCAGCCCTATGTAACAAAAAGCCAACCCACGCTGAAGTCCTTAGAACTATGTCTTTAAAGGTCCAATCATTTTTATTGCCTCTCACCTTTCGAAAAAGCTTAAGCTCCGTCACATTTGATAGAAAACATTTGGACATCAACATTTAAGCTTTGCCAAAGGTTCTGTTTTAGGTTGCCCCATCAACCCTTAGCAAACTCCCTGTCCTCGCGGAAGGAAGGCATTTTAATGTTACTTTTCTCACACAAATATATACACATTGCAGTTTGGTCTGAGCACACTCTTCCACTAATGACTTTCATTTCAATAAGTTTACTGTTTTCAGCGCTTTCATTATATAGACTGTAATACATGAGCTTTTTGTTAAAGAAAACTGCAGAGCAATGTTTGTATATAAACTATTGAGATGCAGAAAAAAATGTAATCTAATTGTCAACAAATTATAAGACTGTTGGAAAAAAAGTGGAGAGGCAGCAAGAAAACTACCCTCACAAAGCTGGCATGAGTTTCAAACTGGAGACCTTCTTGCTGTAGGGCGTTAGTACTAACCACAACAAGGAGCCACTGAAAATCTCCCTGAATAACATATTTTTAAAAAGAAGGATCCAAGAAAGTGACACAGTAGTGTTTTTTGTTCTGATACTCTGAGTTTGTTGTCACAAATGATGTATGCTTTAGAGGCAAAGCAGCATTTGTCTTATAAGTTCCCTTTAATGACAAACATATACAGTATTTAGGGATTGAAGGAAAAAAAACTAACCAAACCTGATTAGAAGTTGTATCTAGTTTTCTAAAAAATGTCTAAATTATGCACTTTGTTCACATTTGCATCAAAGATCAAGTTTAAAAATCTATAGTTGTCTGTTTGGGTTTAATACAAAAAATAAAAAATAAATCCTGAATTGATCTCAGGACCTTATCCAACAATCTTGAGTGTTAGTTACTGTGCAATTTATTGGCGAAACCTGTCACCAAATATTTCACGTTGGAGCTGGTTCACAAAGCCACTAACAATAAAACAACAACTTTGTTTTGTTCGGTTCCGTTTTCTTTCAAGATGAGTTTGAAGTTATTAATAGGGTTTTGTTAAAACTTTTCTTTTTTTTAGGTATAGCTTAAAAAGGCAGACCTCCTCTGTGGTCAAAGTGAAACAGCATTCCTAACCATCAGTCCTCTTTAAATTAAATAAGAAATATATTTCTATCCATCTTCCACAACAAAAATAGTGCATCCAGCATGTTCTAGGTCTTTTCCCTGAGTCTCGTCCTAGTGAGATGTGCCAAGAATATTTTTGTCAGTGTTAAAACTGTAAATTCTCTGGACTGTTGCCGGTAAACAACAAAGCAAAGTTCAAGGTTCGGATCCTGGCCAGAGGTCTTCAACCTTTACAAAAACCCGACTGTCAAGTTTACTAAGATGTGAGTGTGTACATGCATTGTTGGTCGTACGTCCCCCGGATTGAATGGCGACCTTTTCAGGGTGCGGCAGTCTCCAGGACTATGTGTATATTTGCAAATATTTTTACGTACCCACCAGTCATTGCAGGATCTCTGTTCCTGCAGTTTGTCAACCTTTTAATTGTTTATCCAAGCCAAATGAATCCTTTTGAAACTCTCATCCATCCATCCATCATCTGCTCTTCATTACAGATTAAAAAGACTAGTGGAGAGTTTGTTTTGCTGTTACATCGTTACATGATTAATACCCAAAGCTTTTGAAATAAGAATAAAATTTTGTATTTGAATTCAAGCTGTTGAACGCCACACCTGTTTGGGCAATGCAAAAGAGAAGCCAACCACACAGTAAATTTCTTGCAGAGCAAGTGATTTGTTTCAAGGCAGCACTTATAAATCTTTGAAGAGTCCATAAAAAGAAATATGCTTTTGTTTTGCAGTACCTCTCTTCTTGGTAGTTGTTAGAATTCCTAAACGGAGCCTGTTGGATAAGACTTTTGAGAACGTCCCGCTCGCTGCAGACGGAAAAAGCATTTAAAAAAGCACATTATTTCTATATTTTGTATTTGTTTTCAACTTATAATTAATCACTGTGTAAACGTCTCTGTTTTCTTGCTTCTTGGATGTGTCAAGCTGACTTAACTCTATACGTTAATGCGTTCTTTCCATTCAGGTTGTCACAGATATTTTTTTTTTACATTTCTGAAGTAACCTTAGTTTTAACCTCTGAGTGCAAAAGCCGTTTTCCTTAGTTTGTGAGGCTGGATGAAGTCTGAAGAGCCTGGCATTAGCATGGAGGTTGCTACAGAGGAGAATCAGCCCCCATCATGTCATAATTACAGAGGTGGTGGAAGTGCAGGAGTGCCAGATCCAGAAAAAGAACATTTCTTTCTCTTTAATTTGGGTGTATTAGCAAAAGATCAGTTCAAGATTGGTACAAATTTGGCTCGTGTGCATAGGTGGTCAATGCAGACGTATACATCTTTAGCTTTTTTGTGTATGGTTTTCATACCCGCAGGCATTTTTTAAAATGGAAACTGTTAAGTACAGCCCACCGTTTTAATATTTTATTATATTTTGCTTTTATTTAAATTTCATTGTAAGTAGGACCAAAAAACATCCAGCAACATACTCAAAAGCACAATTTGGCAACCCAATGCGTTAGATTTGACTAAATATAACCAATATTTCAGAATTAAAAGTGACCAAGAGTATATCTAATCCACTACTTGTTGTGCATTGACAAAGAAACTTTCCTGGCAAAAACAAAATTGCACAAGGCACAACTTTGGGAGCTGTACTCCTTTCTTTATATAAGGCAAACAAGTGAGACCTTTTGTTTTATATTTACACTGCTTTATAGATCTCTTTAACACAACATTAAAATACTTTAATTCATTAAAATGCTAATTAAACAGACAAACCTTGAGTACTGTCAGCTTGGGGATTTTTGGCCTGTGTGGCAAAAAACTGGGGACAACTTCTGTAATTTAAAACACATTGACACATTTTCAAATAATCCAGTCAAAGTCCACATCTTCTATAGGTGCTCTCCATACAAGTTGACAGAGATTAGTTTGCAAAATAGCATATGCAAAGTTTTTTTGTTTACGGATGTGCACTGTTGTTAGATAGTGCCCTAATATGCTGTGATTGCTGTAAATGGAAATTGTTAAAAGTAAAGACTAATGAACATAAATGCACCTCAAACCTTAACCACGCAATATTTATGTGTTACTTTGTGTTGGTGTATCACATTAAATCCCAATAAAATTCCTCAAAAAATATTTATTTAAAACATGAAAGATTTAGAAAAAATGTTTAAGGGATTATGTACCGTTATATATTTATGTACCATATATATATATATATTTATATATATATATATATTTATATATATATATATATATATATATTCTTTTTTTTTGCATTCTTTATTATTTCAGATGAATTGAGTGCTTGCTTCATTTAAAACATCTGTGTACATGAAGCCTTCATATACAGTACTCCCCACCAACTGTACCGCTGTGTGGTAATGTCAGCTCCACCCACCGTCACACAGAACTTTGTCATGACAGTTTTCTGAAGTTGGTGTCAAGGGTGTTTAAATGTGTGTGCCCACACTAATCTGCTGTACAGATCCCAGATACATGTTATTTTAAGACTGCTTTTTAAAGAAAAGTAGTAGCAATAAAATACTAATTTAATGTTATGGTTTTAGGACACTGTCAACGTTTTGCAGCGTTTCAAATCTGTAGGGTTTGGCTTTATTTGTATTTGCATGGTTACTGCAGCTGTGTTTTGTTGTACACTAACTGAGTATATACTTTGTCGTAAGGCTATGAGGTCAGTTAGTCATACTTGTGCGGTTGTTGATGAGCGCTCCTGATTTTAAAAACAGCAAATGGTAAGAGAGCGGGCAGAGTTTTGGACAGAAAACGCCCTTTTGGCCAAGACAGTGTGGTCAGTGTATTGTTTAAAAACTCAAATCTTATTAGGACCAGTCATGTAATTAAACATACAGAAAAACATTATCCCGTTGTGCTGAAAGTTAGCCCTCATGTTGAATTACCAAGTGTATACTTGACTCAAATAAATTCTTAAAATACACGATCAACTCAAACATTAATGGTGTTTTTCCCTGGAGTAAGGACAAGACTCTGAAAAGAGACAGAACCTTATGGATACAAGCTGCTAAATAGAAATGGTTGTTCTGATTAAATGCTGGAACAGACTGCTTGTCTTTGTATGCTTAGACAGTACCAGAGATTTTAGATGCCCGCCAATATGAACCAATATATATTTTATTGATGATATTGGACCGGTATTCAACCTCAACATCAGATTGGACCACCCCAATTAGCAAACAGGCATGTTATGTGTGAAATGGCAAAATCTAATGTTGTAATGTTGTTAATTTTAGAAGGGTAAACAATGGAATAATTCTTGTAAAACTGTTCAGTGGTCTTGGTTTAATGTAAGCACCAAATACCACAGTAAAAAAATCAATAAGGTTCTATTAATTTAATAAAGTTACTGGTACACAATGCATAAAACATTAAGGTTTGCTATAATAGTTAGGTGAATTTGTTGACAATCAGTTATTTAAACCAATAGCTCTGTTCTCAGTCAAACCGTCTGAAACGCTGTACATTTATATTCATACAAAGGTGAAATAATTAATATTTGATGTATGTTTGAAGAAATGGGGCAGAAGAAAAAGGCGCCTGATAAAAGGAGGCATCACAAAAACAATGAAGTTGTGTTGCAAAATCCTCAGTTCTACAATTGCTTCCTTGATCATTGCTGGTAACCACATACATCCCATCAAAGGGATTCTGGTGATAGTCTAAGGTCTCAGCAGCCTTCTACTGAGGGACAACTAGCTGGTTGCAGTACGAAAAGGTTGACAGCGTCGATATATATTATATGTGGGATGTGTTGGGAATACTGACAGGATTTTTTTAAAGGCTACATCAGAACCTGCTGCTGATGTTTTGGTGTCGAATATGACGGAACACTTGTAAAAAAGTATATTTTTAAACCGAATCTAGTGTGATTGCACAAGAGAACCTACACTTTATTTTTAGGGCCCACTCTTCTGACACTTCATGGGAGGTATGAGGGATCTGAGTCCAACCCAACCAAGCCTTTATAATAGTAGTTATTAATGGTTTCAAAGTTCAAAGCAAAGCTCTTAGCTTACAAAGCGGGAGAATTTTTTTTTTCTCTCCAAGTTTTACAGACAGTTGAGCAATTAGAACCACAAAGATAACATGTCAGTGCCGTATAAAGCCAAAGAATAGAAAACCTAAATTTTACGTAGCTCCCCAGAAAACAGAAACCTGTTTGCAAGGATCTTGCAAGGAAGAAATGTATGAAAAATGTATTCACTTTTCACTAGTTCATCTGCACCTTTGACTTTATCTATAATCACATATCTGAACTACTTCTGTTTCATATCATATCATATCATATCATATCATAACATATCATATCATATCATATCATATCATATCATATCATATATCATATCATATCATATCATATCATATCATATCATATCATATCATATCATATCATATCATATCATATCATATCATATCATATCATATCATATCATACCTCCATTGTATTGCTTGGATTATTGTTAGCATATCGTTTAACTATCTTTACCATGAAGTGTATCTTTTGTGTCGCACTGTATTTTAATGTATGTAATTGTAAAATGTAACTGTGCAGACACTTGCTTTTTTATGATACTGAATTGAATTGCTTTATTGTCACAATCATTTCATAAGAAGTAAAACCTGCAGTGAAATTACTGTCAGGATAGCCCGTCCAAGTCCATCCACCTTTGTGTATCTTTATTGAATTATTATCTTATTTTTATGAAATCGAATTGAATTCTATAAGATCATTAGCAACTTGATTTGATTGCGAATTATAATTTGTTTTACATGGTAGACCTTTTATAACTCATTGATAATATTATCTCAAATATCTGGACATTGTCCTGGTGATACTTAAGGTGTCAGGACCGGCATCTGGAAAGTTTTAACCCATAGTTTTAAAATAATGGCCACCACACCCTTTTCTACCCTGTAATTCCAGCGCAACTCACTTTATTGTTTTCTCATAAACGTCTCTCCCAATGTTTGTATCCACAGTGGTGTTAAGTGGTTCAGAAAGGTTTATCCTTGTCATATTTAGGATCTGCCTTTTTGACTGTTCCACTCATTATGGCAGCCCATTGAGGACATTTGGTCACACAGCCAGCTGTTGTCAGTAAACTCCCATATGTACTTGTCTGTCTTATAAAGCCAAATACAAAAAAGAAAAGAAAAAAAGAAGGGAAATTGACAGGAATCAGATTTTTTAAAAACTGGTTGATTTTTTGGAAACATTTCTTATGATCTTTCTCTCTATTTTCCACCACTGGGGAAAAGAATTAACCTCATTACAGAAATGTATTTTTCTAACAGCTGTAAGACAGACATTATCGAACATAGCCTGTGTTGCTGGGGAAACAAATACAAAAGGATGCTTGGGTGTGTGTGTGTGTGTTTTTTTCTTCCAGATGCTTTTGATAAATATTGCATTTGTCCATATTTTATCCCTCTTTATAGTTCACATTTTAGTTTGTGTGTGTAATTGTTTGGCAAAAACTAAAGATATCCTGTGTTAACAAAGCATGCTGGGTGGAGATTGTCTTTTGAGCATTTCCTCAAAACAAGAACAAATCATATGAAGTATTTACAGTAGTTTGAAATGTTTCCAAATGCAGCATTGGAAATTGAACACCTGTAAAAAAAAGAATCTTTAAAAGGTCTTCTTCTATCTTAAAATGGTTGTGGCATATTAAAATCCACAGGTGGTGTAGATATTTATACCTGGTCTTACCGTCAGTGATGTTTTAGCTTATAAAAGTGCGCCAGGAGGTTTTGATTTGAGTACTTCAGACCACCCTCAGTTCTGAAAAAGAAAGCTTGTTTACACGGTCCAGATGACCCGCAAGTGAATCTTCTAATACTTTAGGAATGTTCACCAATTACCAAGTCAACAGGGATCCGAGATGCTGATGAAAAAAACATGACCTTTGAAGCAGGAAAAGACATATTTTAGACAAACAAACATTCAATTTTCAGACCCCAATATTGTCTCTGATTGAGTACTATTAGACTGAGTTGTTTTTGGAACATTTGAATGAAGAAGAAGAGTTAGACTTATTTGCATTACATTGGTTAGCAAAGCATCAGCAGTTTTGCATTCAGTTTTGTTACACCACATCTGTCAAGCACCTGGAGCTTGACAGATAGATACTAGTCGCAGCTGGACAAAATGTCACCCAGGAAGTTACAGAGAGAAACGCGAAACAGAGAGAAGTCAAGAGGCTCTTAAGCTTCTAAACAGCCTCAGCGCTCTCACAGGGAGTGCTCGTGGCAAGGCATGCGTACAGGCCTTGGCAGGTAGCCTGGGTCCACGTGGCACAGCAAGAGCTTCCACCATAGTTTATATTTAAAGAGATGGAGAGAAAACAGAGACACAGATAAAGGAGGATAGGAGTGTTTATTCCGGAATAACATTTAGCATCTCAGTGCAAGTTAGGATGGCTGGTTTATTTCTTAATGCCTTCAGTTCTTTGTCATACGCATTAAAAATAGTGGAGGTCTTGAAATGGTTTTGTGAGTGCTTCACATTATCTTCCTTGTAACATTTTGTCTCTGTCCAACCGACAATTTCTAAGTATTATGTTGAGATTTTACATGAAAAACTAACTGAAAGTAGTGGATAATCATAAAGTGAAGGTCAAAATAATAAGTAGTTTTCAAACACCAAATATAAATATGTTTGGTGTGCATTTGATTTAAATCCTGTTAGTCAATAGTAACCAACTTCCCTATATCTAAATCTGCGAATCTTTTAGGGCATGTCTCTATTAGCTTTGCATACATAGACACTTTATTTGATTCATTTTTTGTTCACAAACAAGTCAGGCTTACTCAGATTCATTTAGGTGTCTTTAAACAGCCAATCTGAAGTCTGGCAACAGAAACTGACTTACATTTGACCAATTAACTCTAAAGCATGAGTACACTGGACCTCTGATTGTATTTTTTTAAGTTTTTGTATCCTTTTCCAGCAACATCCCTTTTTACCGCTCCATCAACACTGATCACCTGTGTTGTTGCAAAAGTAGGAGAAACCCAAAGAATGATGATTGCCACCACTATAGTTCACAGTGAGGAATGGGTGATGGGTAGATGAGGCGTCATGAAGCGTTTCGACACATAGCAAAACTATTGATACTGTGTCGATACTGTGTCCCTTAATACTGACACCTGCTGGATATTAAAAATCCCTACAAGCAACGTCGATAGACTGATTTGATGAACCAGTGTAAACAATAATATTTAACACATTGTATGTTATTGCGTATTATATATTGTATTATTGCATATCTTAAGTTAATTTGAAAATATGTTATATTCTTAGATACAGTCAGTAAATAATGTGAACATGAACCATAAAGTGAAAATTTAAGTGAATGTGTTTGAAATGAGGATGCTTGTGGACTGAGGTTTTTCTTCACAAATTTTAAAGTTTTTCCAACGTTTAAAAATTTAGTCTGTTACACTTTTTTGACTAAGAGTCCATTTGAGCTGAATTTGGATTCTGATAGATCAAGTAGAAACTGAAAAGAACCGGATGAAAGAACGAAATGAAAACAATTCCCTTATTTTCCGATGTAAGATCAAAATAGTCCCACACTGTGGAAATCTTTCGTTTGCCTTGAGGCTGATCCATAGTTGATGCTGTTCCTAAAAGGATCAAGAATTCTTTGGCAGATTCACTTCCTTATAATAATAGTTTGGTGACTCAGTGTCATTTCAAAGTAGTTGCTGTATCTGCCACGTAACTTGCTGAAATTAATACGCGCACCGACATGGGTTTTGGTCTATGGGCTTGATACATGCGCCGACGAATCGGTGTTGCCGGACCCATTACTGGTCCTGACTAATTTGGCTGTATGTTTAGGATCTTTGTCTATTTTGAAGATTAAGTAGTGCCCTGACTTTCTATTCCTAATTAATGTCTTTAGATATTGCTGCAATATTTCCACATATTGGTATTTCCCTACAGTATTTCTGTTTCTAGTTCTGTTGTGTTATTTCTGTTTAATGACAGAACCAGGTCCCCCTGCAGCAGAACAGCCCACCAGCTTGATGCTGCCACCACCATACTTCATACTTATGATGGTGTAACCAGGCTTGCAAGCGTCCGCCTTTTACCCCAAATGTAATGGTGGTCATACAATAGCACTGTAGTTTCATTAGTCTGTGGGCAATTGAAACTGAAGTCTAGCTTTTTTATGTTTCTTATAGATTAATGGATTTCTCCTTGACGAGAGAGCTTTCAGCCCATGTTGATTCAATGTGTACCTGATAATGACGCTGTCTTAGCAGCTTCAACCAGCATCTTCACAAAGACATTGGCATATTCGTGCAAAACACATTCATCTTTGGTGCATGTAACCTTTTTCCTTCCTGCTAGAATTTCTCTACTTTTTATAAATTGTAGTTCATAAACACCCAATGAACTGCACTGAAGTTTTTGGTTGGAACGTGACAAAAGGTGCACTTTCAAAGCTTTGCAGGAGAACTGCAATAAATTAGTTAGGAAATGGAAAATCAGACCCGAACAAAAATGCACTTTCCTCACTGGTTGATTTATTTATTTTTTTATGACTGGGGAACTTAATGTGATCAACAGATATTGTTCTTAAAACAAAAGCCCCCACAGACAGGGTCAGTGAGCCAGTTTGTGGTTGCAGCACAGTAAAAGAAAATTTTTAAAAAATTGGCTGGAGTCCGACTCACTGAAATGTTTTCCAAGCAAAGTACCATAGCAGAATGTTTTCCTTTCATTAAATACTTTTTTTAGGTACAAAATACTGAGAATAACATAATTTTGTTTGTTTGGATAGGTAGCCCCATAAAGTATGAAGAGCTCGGTACCATCAATTTACTGATTTACACAGGCAGTAGCATTTATAACTTGATAGTGAAACATTATTTGACGCGTTTTCTTGGAGCAACAACCTGTGCTGAATGTGTTAACAAACATATAACATTGCTCTGGCTGTCCCTCTGGCCAGCTAAAATACAACGTTAGTCAAAAATTGTTCCAGCAGAATAAAAATACAAACTTTGTTGTAGGATCCACTTACACAAGACAGTGACATAAACACATTTCTGCTAATGTATCTGACATGGATCTGCATTAGAGGATCCAGCTGTTAGTTTTGGCCAGACATACAACAAATGCAGCCCACATTGGAGGGAGAAAGAAACACCAGACAATCAATCTCAGTGGCTCTCACCACTAGAACAAAAAAATTGATATTATTATACGCTCCCCATAATTATCTGATTTCTCTGCTGGGCTCTAGACTTCCAAGATTTGTGCTTGGGCCTGATTTGAAGTGAAGTGTGTGGCGTTTTGTCGCTTCGGACAAGAGCAGCTGATATATCCACTCCTGCAGCTGTTTCACTATGAAGCCCACTGACAAAATCGATGTGGAATGTTTTGTCTCCAACACAGGATGCACAGGGATTAAAGAAAGCCATTGTTTATGCCTCACATGTTTTAGGGCTGCATACTACTGCAAATAGCAATCTCTATAACGATAAATATTGCAAAGTTGATCAGCCTTGTTATTTATTTTTGTTTCTTTCTCTCTTTTCTGATTGGTGTTTCCATCACTCTGTGATCTTTAGTATTTGTTTCCTGCGTGAGCCTCTGCTGCTGTAAGACACTTTCCTACTTGCAAAATATGATATTAGCATGTAAATGCAATTATACATATATCAAACTGAGCTCAAGGGAGTCTTTTTCCCTTCTTTTTTTATGGCCACACACAAATGTACATCGCACTAATCAGAACTTTATTTTAAAAAGTGTTTTATTTTTTTATATTGGCAGCATTTTTCCTTATAATTGTAGTTTTTTAGCTGCTTATGTAGTAGTGAATGTATGTATGGTACATACTATTTATTACATTTACAAAAAAAAAGAATTCTGTTTATTCTTATGTTGGGTATCACAATTGGTCATATATCTATGTTTCTTTAAATTATTCTGATATGCTGTTGTTATTAAATCTAAAGTACTTCTGTGCTATAGATTGAACCTGATTGGGATTTTTATATTATTTGATATCCAAATACCTCAATTTAACAAATTTGTTGCTTTGAAGTGTCTCTAAGATTGCTGCTGAGCAGAAATATTAAGACAGATTATCAAAGCACGTATTAGACTTTATGATGTGCTTAATTAGACAGCAATGTCAGCAGAGTCATACAGACTGACCGTTACACAATGCAGACACTCCGTGTTTGCAGCTTATAGTTTGTGGGAAATGGGGCAGCTGTTCTATCCAAATTAAATAAACTTTCTTGAGCAGAGATTTTGGTGTTTTTAACAACATGCATTTAGTGGTGGGAGGATAGTGGTAAAGCTAGACTTTAATTTTTATTTATCCTTTTTGAAGGGCTTGCATTTCTCACTCAGAAGCATGACATGAGTCTGATCCTGTTGTGGTCCTGGCTTTTACCGTCTAGGATGAGTGAGACTTTCCCAACAGGGTCTAGAAACGACCACTTAAATAGACTCCAAGGATAGAAGCTGTCATCATTTCCAGGACGGAAGAAAGAAGCCACCTTGAGACGAGGCCACACGCAGACAGTTGTTTTGCTGAAATTAAGTTTGAGTTAAGTTTTTGATACCTCTTTATCATGTCAGTGCCATTCTGTTGCACTGATGTTTAACTGATTGACCTGAACGGTCCTGTGTTTTACGGCATCTGCACATTTAACAATTTATGTTTTTTTGTTCACCTCTCTCTAGTTATTATAACAGATTTTCTTTTTGTTGGGTCAAAATATGATCCCAAATTACACTCAGTCTACAAGCTAGTTTTGCTTCTACTGTGTGCACTTTTGGAGTTCAGGATGAAGGCCTAAATATTGATGGTTGGAGCAAGGGAGACACAATGCTAAGTTGTTATGTTTGTTTGCTTAGGTTGGTAAATCAGCAGTCTTCATACTCTTTTTGATCATACTTATATGAATTCAGAACATGTCACTGGAAACCAAATAGCTATCTTGAAAATCTAAGCTGCTCTGACATTAGTAGCATACAATGGGTTTTATAAAAAAACCCAATAACATCTGTCTTGCTGTCCATGTTAATTAAGTTTTTCATTTATACGTAAACTCATTCTCCATTATGCTGAATTTATGTATTTTTTTGTCTTGCTTCTGGATTTTTATTTGTTTTTCCAATTGCAAAAGGAACCAGTTACTAAATAAATAGTTTTTTGACTCATAAAAATAAACTAAAAAAAACAAAACATTTTAAATTTTAAATAATTTTGATGAGTTTAGGATTTTAAAAGTCATATTCTGTTATTGTATGCAGGAACAAAGTTTTTAATACTTGTCTTGATCGAGCTATTGGAAGATAAGTAAAATATTCTTTAAAGGAACAATTTGGATGAAATACATTATGTGAAGGTTTTTTTTCTTTCAATATGGGACTAATAGCAAGTAGTGAGCTATTAGTCAACACCCGCCCCCCCCAAAAAAAAAAAAAAGTAGAACAAACAGATCCAATTCCTACTTCAGTCACACATATTTTCATACATGTTAAATAAATCCGTTTGAACATTTTTTTTTATCAAAGGAAACCCAGCATATTACATTGGTTCATTGACTTGCAACATTCACTCTTCCTGGTTTAGAGCACCAAAATGATAACTTGCGTAGTGTTGTTGACTTTACAGCAATCACACATGATGAGCATGCATGTGACAAGAATGGAGAGGAAAAACTCCCTTTCAACATGAGGAAACCTCCAGCAGCAACTGCCTCAGTACGGCCTGCCATCTGCCTCATCCTAAACAAATTTAAGATGAGTAAAAGCTACTTTTTCTAAATAGTGATACAAAAAATGTAGAAAAAATCTTTACTAGACTAATTTCAATGATTTCAATGATCATTCGTCAATACAGTTACTACTGGGACATTTTTTTGTAAGGCTTCCTTTTAAAGTTAACAGTCTGCAATCTGTGCAAGTATGTCCAAGTTTATCTAAACTACTCCTATTATTCTCATCATTCCAGTCCTTATTGGATATAAGTGTATGAACTTTAAGTACTGAAATGCATCTGGGTGTTTGTAATCTTCGTCAGAGCCCTTTCTTTTAATTTTAACCAACCGTGTTTCTTTCGTACACATGCTTGGTCAAGCATAATTTAGCTGTCCTCACTTTACTCACATTATGCCAAGACATTCCCATACAAACGTGTCACAATTTTCCAAAATTGGATATATAGGTATTTTAGAATAAATGGTTATATGTCAGTATTTTTCATTTTTCTGGAATAATTTAGTTTTTCTTTGCTGCTAGTGCCAAGTTTTTGCTCACATCTAGGGCTGCAGGGTCTTTTGGACTAGTGAGTTTGATCTGATGACTAAAGTTCATGATGAAGAAAATATCCATCGGGGTGGTATTCATAAAGTCACATTTTTTCAGTTAGCATCTGTCAGTCGATAGTTCTCCATGTGGGATTCTTTTATTACTTGCTGACCTAATTTCAAAGCCTGCTTTGGATCCGGCTTGTTTTTCACTGCTGACTTTATGAGCATAAATGTGTGATTTATCCTGTATTCTAATTGGACCTTAAATCAGCTTTCTTAGTTTGTTTAATGAATGTGAGGTTCTTTTCCACCAAGGTCTCTCTTGAAAGTTGTTAAAATTTGGTTTAAATCAGTCCCAACAACTTTAGGAATCATAGAGACATGGAAAATGTTTTACATGAACGCAATGCTGTGAACTATTATGCAGTTTTATGCCTGTCTAGATCCTTCCCAGTGCCCACTGTTAGTTGAGTGCACTTGAAGTGCACCCATGTGAGATGAGGTGTTTCTTCCTTGTGGGAACAAATTGTGTCTGTTGTGAATCAAGGCACCTGGCTCCAAGGCTGGTTGGAAGCACGATGGGGACCGGCAGCCAGGAGAGAAGGTCCTGCAGGATATAAAGGAGAGGAGGGAACTGGAGAGACGGCTCCAGGAGATCCAACAGCAGCTGCAGATCCTGGGTGGTGGCCAGGAGATGACAGTAGGTTCAAAGTAGCCTCAGTCATTTGCACACAAACACACAGAAAACCACAAGCTTGTACTTATACTTTCACTTCTGTCTGAACAATGGTTTGTTGCAGATTGCACCTGTGACAAATTAGAACAAGCATACAGCTCATTCCTAGTGGTTCTGGGACTGGTTTGAGGGGCCGATGGAAGCACATTTGAGTTCATTCCCAACTCCACAGGCTTAGGTTTCTTGTAGCCACCATAACTGCCATGTGTGTTCTTCTTCAAATGTTTTATTTCCCCAACTGTGTTTCGTTGTTTTTTTTAGCAGTCTTTGTTAAGGTTTAGAACCTTCACTACAGTGTATCCCCTAGAAACATTTAACCTCTTTTAGAGGTGCCTATGGAGTTACAACCAAATGTCCTCTCTTCAAACTCTGTAGCTAAAGACACAAAGCAGGAATGTTCCAGCAACAAAGGTGGATACTAAAACTGATTTCTCCTCGCAATGGCATTTAAGACAGTCAATCTTGGGTACAGAAGAAGCGAAAAACACAGGACAAATTTACTAGTTTGATTATGTCATTATGCTACATCTCATTGTGTTAAATCTAGCGCCATCAGAAAATGCAGTTTGGTAAGCTGAAACCAACTGAACTGAAATACATTTGCACTGGAAAGACCTAACAATTTTGTTACAGAACATTAGTGAACACATAGCTTCAGTAAGACTACAGTCCAAAGTAAACAGCTGACAGGTTGCTGTGAAGTTAAGAGTTTGATTCAAGAACAAGATATCCCAGACACTATTGACTATTCAGTTCATAATACACAAATAAAGAGTGCATGGCATGGTGGCAATCTTTTAAGAAATCCTCCTACATCAACAGGCCCAGTAAGGTAGCAACATTAAATGAAAAAGTCTTAAATAGACAACCACGAGAGAAATTTATGTTGGATGGGGGGGTTGATGCGGCAGCTCAGTGCAAAAAAAAAAAAAGGATGTGCATGGACCATCTCATGGCAAAACATGTTGGTGGCACCCTGATCCGGTTGGCAGGGTTTCTGGAAAGATTGACGGAGCTAAATACAGGGAAGTTCTCAAAGAAAATAAATGATTAGAGGCTGCAAATGATATCAAAATATGGTCATTTCAATTCTACAGTCTTTGAAGGGTTTAGGCCAAAATACAGATCTATTTATCTTGAAGAACAGCTGTTCAAAGACCTGGAAGTTGATGTACACAGACTTTTCCATTCTGCTTGACTAAAAGAGTAGGATAAATTGTTTGCCTCTACATATAGAAAAGGTCGTACAGACATGAAATATTTGGTGAAAACTGTTGACTCAGGTTGGCTGAATACAAATACACACTACAGTTTTCAGATTTGTATTTGGCATGACCTTTGTAAACTATGCGTTATTTGTAAGTCCTCAGGGTACTTATTAAAAGCCCTGTTTTATGTATATCACCGGCTGAACTCACAGAATAACCACAAGATGATGTATTTATGACAAATTTAAACACTAAAGACACATACATACAGTGTGGTAGCAACATATATAAGTGGCTGCCACACCCTTACATCAAAAGGCACGATGCCGTGCAGCGACCAACCGTTCTGGCCTATGTAAGGACCAGCATATAGGATTTCTAGCTAACATGCTGACACCTCGTTTTTGTTGGTCATTGTTGGCACGACATGTCAAACCCACCAGTCTGCCGCAGACTCTTTGCATTCAGATGCAAGTCACTAATTGACTAAACCCAGTGAGTGACTTCAGTATGAACTTTTCGCTGACAGGGTGTATTCTTAGTTCAAGCTGCCTTGTTTTGAGGGTGTGAAAAGATTTATTAGCCCAGAATTTGTCTGGGAGGGCATTCTTAAAGCAGCGCCTCGCAGCTGCAGTGTTCTCATAAAGTTGATTTGTATAACATTCATACCGCTTGCCCTCCTTGACTGTATTTTATTATTTCATATAGAGCTTACCTGTTATGTAACCTTTCTATGAGTAGGTGACTAATATTTTGTCAACCTATAAAATACTGAAGGGTTTGTTTCACACAGTTTCAAAGCACTCCAGAGTTTAGAGAAGTACTTTGAGATGAAACTATTATAGCAAAAGTAGCATTGTTCTTCTATCAAATGTGACTGAATCATTTTGCACATCCATAGCTTTTACACGGTTTTACACCACAACGATTACAAAACTATCATTTGTGTTTATATTGTCTAGATACTGTATCGTAACAATAGGATTTCCAAAAGGCTGCCGATATTTCAACTGCAGCATGTTCAATGAGAGACAGGGTAAACAGAACAACTTTCCATTCAATCTAGCCTTCCTGTTATCTTGCAAAGCTCTTGCTTACTCTCAGTCCTTTGCAGCCTGGGTAAACATCAGGCCTTCTTTGACTTGTAGAAATTATGGTTTCCTTTTATAAAGTTTGACTCAGCAAACCTTGAATCAAGGGTTTATTCGCTGGCCGGGGGTTTCATTTGGTTTTCTGACCAGCAGGTCACAAGTCATGACCAGTCCAGGTAAACATTGCCCAATTCAACAGCCAATTTTTCTTTAAGATTTACCTATTGTTATACACAACTCAACACAAAGCCTTCTCTGACTCATTTTCCCTTGTGAGAGTTTAAGGAACTTGTTTCCTTCATCCTTCATCATTATCTGAATTATTCCTTTTCCAGACAAATTTAACTTGGAACTAAGAAAATAACCGTTCCTGTCACATTTTGATTTTCATTGTTCTCATTCACTTTTTTGGCACGATGTCCTGCTAAAAATAATTAAAATGCTGCATTGATTTACAGAAGCATTCACTGCTATAAAGCAGATTCAACAGAAGTACTTTCGGCTGATGAAAAAACATTGTCAGCTTTAATGGTGCTACTATTCCTTCACCTCATTTGGCTGCATTCCTGTATCATCTACAAAAGGAACTAAATTCCAGCTTACTGCTAAATAGGGAATTTCTAGGTGGGTGGCCTTGTTCTAATCGGACCAACACCTTTTTTGTAGTCTGCACTGCTACTGTAAGTCTTATTTAACCCAAATCTAGTCCCTAGCAGTTCTCCCGAGGGCCAGGTATTTATCTAGACATTGGAGCACTTCTCATTATGCGCAGTTAAAAAAAAGGATCTCATTTTGTTTATTAAATTTCCCAAGAAGTTTAGAAGATTGATCTAACAAAGACAGGGCAGTTCTGCCCTCTTGGTATCTAAAGAGGACCACCAGCTCTGTGCAGCTCATAATCAGCTTCTGTGCACACAAACACACACACACATACCCACGCACTATGCACTTCAGCTCAAGTGTGGGCTGTTCCACTTTAAAGATTTTTGTCTTCAATCACATACCAGAGCTTTATCGCCCACAGACCGGCCCTACCTAGAGACAGCCTTAATGCGAACAGGTGTCTGCTCGTTCCTTTCCTTTTAAGATAAATCACTAAACATGCTTGCAATGCTTTCTATAGTTAAAAGATTGAAAAACAACATTTTCATAGAAAAAAAAAGGAGGTAAAATGTATAATGACACGTGGAGATCCTGGGAAGCAAGTCAAAAAAATTTTTTGATAAATTCTTGGCCATTAGTAATAAAGAACTCTTTGCTGCTTCCTGTTCAGCAGTTGCCATAGTGAAGTAAGCAATCATCAACATGAAGGGGAGCTGGAGTAAGAGGTGAAATGAGTAACTATTTTCTCAGCACCACCACCCAATTCGGCTGCATGGTTTTCACCTTTTTGAAATGAGGTGAAGAGTCAGCTGGACAAAGTTTTTTTTTTTTTTTATATCAGAAAGACCTTCAGAAATTGTTTTAAAGTAAATTTGTTACACCAGCCACTCCTTGGAATGTCTATCCCTTTGTAATGTTTTATCCGTTTGTATGTTTAAGCTGGTTGTCTGGAGTCTTAAAGCCTTTGAAGACTGAAAGATTTTTGTAGTTGTGCATCCCATCTTCGGTTGCATTTCTTTAGATATGAGAATGATATGTTGCTTTTTAGGATCCTTTGAGGCATTTTCACACATACAGTCAGTTTGCTTTGGTCTAAATCAGTTGATGAGGTAGTTGTGGTGTTGGGTAAATGTTTGTGTAATGTGTCAGAGAAAACTGTACATTAATTAACATGCAAACCAAAGAAGGCCTTTCAAAGCTTGAGTCTCATGTGGTCCATCTCCTTACTTTGAGGCAAGTCACAAGGCTGGAATGGGACTTGCACCTTTCAACCCACCATTGGACTTGAAAGTAGATTGTATTTGGTCAATAACTGGTCTCTGGTAAAGACCTGGAGCAACAGGGTGAATGGATGTGATGGATGTCCGCTCTTAGTTCCAGCTAAATGGCATAGATGAGACACAGGAATGTGATTTTTGCCATAAGTTACACATTAGGATGAGGAAAAAGTAAAGAAAACAATTGAATGGGAGTATGAGAGAATAGGTATAAATCTATGCAGATATAATTGTAAAATTACATTCTACATTATTTTTCTAATTACTTACTGACTATATTAACTTTTAAAATCTAAACTACACTCCAGTGAAATACAATTAAAAGATAATGCTGTCCATGTTCTGCCTACATAGAATTAACCTAAAAACTTAACCACTGAATATTCGCTTAGAAAAAAATAACTGGATGAGGACATGCTTACTTTAAAACCAGGGACATTCTGTTCACTGTTGGATGATAGATAGCACAAGCAAGCGCGCTGAGAAAAAGATTACGGTGATTGCCATTCAAAGATTTTTCTTCTTTGGATAGTTTTCAGTTATAATTCCCATCTTTAAAAAGGTACTTAGTTGATATTATTGAGACAAATTGACCGAGACTTTACAGCTGTCGAAACAAAGATCAGGGTTCTCACACCAGGAGATGGGAACCGTTTGGGAGGATTCATGTCCAGGTTAAAACAGGAATTGCACGTCTCCACGGCCAGACTTTGTGTCATATTATTTAAGCTTCTGACCCACATGAAATGAGAACTCTCAGGAGATTTTTACAATGATTTTTACTTAGAATGATGTGGAGAGTCCAGATGAAGGTTCTTTTAACTGAAGTTAGGGCTGTGAGTGGGGAAACGGTCTGACTATGATTATTTATGAAACGGCGGTAAAAATTTGCAAAACCTAGGAAACGTTGTAGCTGTAGTCTTGAGTCAGGAGTGGGCAATTCTGCGACTGCTTGAACCTTGGTGGGGTCTGCTAGGATCTGCCCGCCCTCGAAGATGTAGCCGAGAAATGTGATGAATGTCTGTTGGAACTCACATTTCTCGGCTTTAATGTAGAGGCGGTTCTGAAGAAAGTGTTGGAGGACTAGACGGACGTGGGATCGGTGTTCCGAGGGATCTTTGGAGAAAATAAGGATGTCATCAAGGTAAACAAAAACAAAGATATTCAGGAAGTCACGGAGAACGTCATTTATGAGGGCTTGGAAAACAGATGGAGCGTTGCATAAACCAAAGGGTATGACCAAATATTTGAAATGTCCGAGGGGAGTTTTGAAAGCTGTTTTCCACTCATCCCCCTTGCGAATACGGACGAGATGATAAGCGTTGCGGAGGTCTAATTTGGTGAATATGGTGGCGTTGTGAATTGACTCGAAAGCTGCGGTGATGAGAGGTAATGGGTATTTGTTTTTTACGGTGATGTTGTTTAGGCCTCTGTAATCTATGCACGGTCGGAGCGAACCATCTTTCTTGGACATGAAGAAAAAGTCCGCCCCTAGGGGAGAAGAGGAGGACCTAATAATGCCACCGGCGAGGGACTTATTTATATAGGTCTCCATCGATTCCCGCTCCTTGTGAGAGATATTATACAGACAGCTGGAAGGTAATGGGGCTCTGGGAAGAAGATCGATGGCACAGTCATAAGGTCGGTGAGGAGGTAACGAGCAGGCCTTACTCTTATTAAAGGCCTGCTTAAGGTCCAGATATTCCTCGGGGACATTACTGAGGTCATGGGAATCGATGGAGATGTCCTCCTGGGGCGGGCTAGGAGGAACGGTGGCCTGGAGACAGGAGGAGAGGCAGTAAGATGACCAGGAGGAAATGGAGAAGTCTGACCAGTTGATGGTAGGGTTATGGTCCTGGAGCCAGTCAAACCCTAGCACTATATGAGGTTAAGAGGAGGAAAAAACAAAAAATGGTCTAGTTTCTTTATGGTTTCCGGAGATGACTAACTGTAGTGGACTGGTGATATGGGTTATCTGGGGTAGTGATCTGCCGTCAAGAGCGGCAACCTGGAGCGGGGTGTCTAGGGTTGAGTTGGGTAATTGTAACTGGTCAACGAGTACTTGGGCAACTAGGGATCTCTCACAACCGGAATCAATTAAAACGGACAAGTCAAAGGTTTTATGGTTTTGGATCAATGTAGCCGGAAGAAGAAGACGTGACTGACAAGGACGATTGATTTGGTCCGTCTGTGAATGCTAGGCAACAGACGGACCAAATCAATCGTCCTAGTCAGTCACTTCTCTGGTAGTTTCTCCTTACGGAGGGTTGGACATGACCTGGGGTTCCACAGTATAGGCACTCCCTCGACTGCATCCTCCGTTGCCGTTCCTCCGGGGTTAACGTGGTTTGTTCGACCTGCATGGATTCCGGTCCCGGGGGAGACGATTTACGGGGTTCAGGAACAGTCCTAGGGGAGGCTTCGAGAGGCTGGAACAAAGGCTGAACGACTGCGGGGGCTTGGCTGACAGAAATTCTGCGGTTTACCCTTAAACGGTCCCTTTCTCTCAGACGGCCGTCCACACGTGCAGCCAGATAAATAAACTCCTCTAGAGTATGGGGTTCATCAAACAAAGCGAGTTCATATTGTAAGTGTTTATTTAAGGCGTGAAAAAACGTGCTCTTTAAAGAGCGAGGGTCCCATTCCAACTGGAGCGCCAGAGTTCTAAACTCAATAGCAAACTCAGCCACGGTCTTGGAACCCTGTCTTATCTTCTGCATCTTACCGGAGACCGTCAAATAATCGGTCTCATGACCAAAAACCCTTATGAACTCCTCTCTAAAGTCATGAAAAGACAAACAAAACTCGGGATATCTATGGAAGCGAGATTCATCCCATTTAAGCGCTGTTGCGGACAACTGACCGATAACAAACGCTGTCTTGGCTAATCATTGAGAAATGAATGAGGCAAGTGGGCAAAAACCAACGAACACTGCATCATGAACCCCTTGCAGCCGCCAGCACTTCCGGAGTACCTCTCCGGAACCGGAAGTGAGACCCCTCTGGGAACCGGAAACTCATGACACGGAAGTGGCGGTGACAGAGGGATAGAAACTGTGGCGCCCTCATATGGAGGGGGGGCAAGTTCAGAGGCTTTAGGAACCAGATTCTGGAGTAGAGTTGTTATTTGATCCAAATTTTGATTTGTTGTAGCTTGTTGCTCTGATAATGACCGGAGAACGGACTCGTGTGAAAGGAGCATTGCGGACTGACCTGAAATAACCCTCCTGAGAGTAGCATGTGGTTCAGCTTGGCCTGAGTGTTCTGTCATATTATTTAAGCTTCTGACCCAAATGAAATGAGAACTCTCAGGAGATATTTACCATGATTTTTATTTAGAATGATGTGGAGAAGGGAATCCGGCAGTGGGCAGCAACGGGCAAACAGCAACGAGTGGCGAGGAACGGGAAACAGCAACGAGAGGCGAGGAACGGGAAACAGCGGGGCTGCAGAAAACGGGCAGGTAGCTGTGAACGTGTATGACGTGGGAGACCGGGAACCTCTGAAGGTGAGGACAGGTAAGGTGAGTAAAAGCAAACGGGAGAGGAAAAATGAAAGGAACGATCTTTCTTGGATTGAGTGAAGCTGTAGTCTAGGGGGTTAGTGCAGCTGATGGAGTTATGCTGGAGCGGGCAGACCGAGCTGAGCCAAGAGGAGTGGGAACCAGATTGACGAGGGAAACCAGAGAGAATCTTGAAGTTGATTTGAGTTCTGAAGTTGAAGGAAACCTGAGGTGAACACAACTGTGGTTAGAGGCGTGGGAAAAAACAAAGTAACAAATAAAAATCCTTACAAAAACGAGGAACAACTAAAGACACAACGAGAAGCATTCAAAAGCTAGAGACACTAGAATTAGGCACTGAGACTAGGTTTTACCGGGAGTAAACAAACACTCAGGCGACGAGTAGCTGATCCACCACTCTTCTTATACCGGCCCAACTCATCAGCGCCAACCAGGCGCACCTGGGGTGGAAGGAGCTCCAGCAGAGGCGGAGCACTGGTGACCCCCTGTGGCCAACTGGAGAAGTGGCTGAAAGAAAACACACTGACACTTTGGTGAAAACGTGACAGCTGCCAGATGACACATTAACCCCAAGAACAACTTCAGACTTATCTTTAAAAAAACAGTACTTACATTCAAGTAAAAGTGTTTTTTTCCCCCTCAAAAACCTTCCAACGTAGCACATGGGACACCAGCCGCATGTCAGTTTATTAAAGTGATGTGCCAAAAGTCTGTCAGGTTATGCACTGATGCAACACATCATTTGCATTTGTCAGTTTGGACTCCAGCAAAACTGTTCTGAAAAAAACACAAAAAAAACACAAAAAGTAGGTCAGGATATTGGAAGTTATTGTGATTTTAACAAAGAATTACTCCATCTTCCCCTTTTTGTTTTTTTTCGTTCAGACTCAGAAAATGTGTGTCTTGGTACATTTACAGATGCAGCAATGCATTTGCTTTCATATACACACTGAAGTACAAATATGTATTTTAAATAAGATTTGTTTTTGATTTATGAATGTGTATTTATTTGTTTTTTTGTTCTTGCAGGTTGAGTCAGCAGACCTTACTGAGGAGAAGTTGTTTTGTCTTCTGGATGAATGAGAGCAGACAGAGAGCTGGAGCCGGGACAATTAGAGGAACGAAACAGTGCCATCAGAACATTAAGAACGTCCAAGTTTTCCATCTGAATTATTGCTTCCAGAACAAATAACCATGATTTTTCTGTTTTAAATAGAGGCTCATTCATACTGGATTCTAAATGAATGAACATTTGCAGTGTATTGCTTCAAACCGTGTTTACCTCGACGAAAGAGCCGATTTAGAAATAGATGCAGCAGCACACAAACTCGAAGGTGGCTAATTTGAAGAATACCTGTTTGAAATAGGTCATGGTGCTGCTTTTGGTATTTTCAGGTTGCTGCCCTTGGCAAATTCGCTCGAAGAAGTGACTTTATCATCTATATAATTTTAGGTATAAAATTGGGAGGTTTTTGCCATGCTTTAAAGGAAAGAAACACTAATAAGGCTTCCATTACCCTTTAACCAGTGTAAGAGGATGGAGTTGAAGAGTTGGAGGAGAGTTCTGTATGAAGAGTTTGATTAGTCTTGAATCAATGATATGATCACGTATTTTTCTTTTTATCTTCACTGCCATTGTTGTTTGATATTATTAACTCTCTGAGTTTTTTATCCCTTCTTCTACTATACTTTAACAATGTTACATTTACTGTAGTATTGAAGCACACACATGTTACCTATATTTTGTCCAATTTGGAGGTGTTTTTACTTATTTCACCAGGATCTAAGTCCACTCCAGTCTCTCTACAAATCTGGCCTGAGTATGATATTATGATTTATTTTGGATTTTTGCTTTCAGCTACTTGGTGAAATTGCTAATTTCTAATTCATCCAGCATCTTAAAATAATGTATAAAATAAAAAGGAATAACCAACCAACTTACTCTAAATCTAGATAAAATCCACTTATGATCTCATTAAAGGGCTCATATTAGTAAATGGACCAATGTAAGCTTCATTTTGATCAGCCCTAATATCCTCCCAACAAAATAAATAAAAGCTTTTTTTAAAGGTGCTTGTGCTGTATCTATTTAAGAGGTTGATTTTTTTTGAAGCCATTGATGCAATGTCATTTTTTGTGGGTATGGTCTACACTAGGCTGACGTGCGCCTGGAGGCCTTGTCTTTCTCCCATTTTTGCACCCAAACACCTACAGACATGCTCGTCTCCCACTGCGCCTCAGCCACATATTTGAACCCATTGAAATGGCAGGAATTTCACTTGGCCTAAAACTTTTAAGAAATTAAAAAGTTCAGTCATATTTGGGTATTGGGTTATACCTTCTGCCGGAGAATCTAAACAGACTCGCACACACCGGCAAACAAAACGTATTGGTCTTTATTCTATGGCATGTATTCATTCTTTTACCCTTTTTCATACAATACATATGTAAACTGCAAAATAAGTTTCCAGAATAAAAGACACTATATACCCCTCATTGTTGGAAGAGTGAGCTCACCAGAGAGTGAGCTCACCATGGCAAGAATGAGGTCATTTCCAATGTAAAGAGAGACAAGCCGACTCAGACTGTCTGGGGTTTAGATAACAGCTCCTTCTGTGATAGACTTAAATTAGCTGTTTGAAGTCTGCTTGCAGATTTTACAGTATTTTGGTGCAGTGTGGTTGTTGAATTAGCATCTATTTAGTTCTGCATAAAAATGATGTACTCCCAGGTTACATGCTGAAGTAGAACAGAGACAAAAAAATCATGTTCCCTCCCAAAAAGTTGAATTTATAACGGCAATAAAAAAAAGCTTGAAAGGTTGCAGTTGTGTTAAAGCAGAGATGTCTGTGTAATGTGAATAAATGAAATGCTTGAACGGGTCATATTTCATGTTGAGTTTCTCTGCTACAGACCAGATAAGATACTCCCTTTCAGCAAGGTCTTAGACTAGGAAGAAAAGTGCTCAGTGGGGAAAGTTACCATACAATAGGCAAACACAACTTTGGGACTTTTGTTAGAGATTCACAAGGTGTAGGCTTTTATAATAATATGTTCAAACCCACACAGTTAAGCATATCCATAACATGGCCTACAAATGTTAAAGTTCTTGTGTTAAGCCATAAACCCTGGCTTCTTACCTTGGCTAAATTAAGGAGACGAACTACTGGACCCCTTATCTTCTGTTTTTTGTTCATTTAAATTTTTATGGCTTATAGCTAATTAAAAACAGCCACATATCGTTAAAAATTAACAAAGTGGCTTATCTTGTTATATAAATTAAAATTTAAGTGGAAGGAAGAAGCATTTTTTTCTCCCATGTATTTTCCTTACACTTATTTTTAGATTCATATGCTTAAATACAGTATTCTGTGAAAAGCTAGCTACTTAATCAACAACTTTTATATGCTTACGCTGCTTGTGGATGATATTAGTAAAAAATAAAGATCATAAGATTTGTTTTTATGAATGGTTTATTGGTCACTTGACATTACAAAGAAACAATACCAACAAGAGTATAAACGGTAGAAACTATAGTACATTTGTTTTATAGAAAAGCTTCACTAATAATTAAAAAAGAGACATACCAAAATAAAAATAACAAAGACATCCTCATGTCAGTGTGCAAAAAAGTTTATACAGATAGAACCGCTTCCATAGGAGGTTAAACCTCGAGATAAATTATTTAAATAGCATATATCTACACAAATGACAAAAATAAGAATAATTTATCAATAAGGCACAAGAAAATACAAATTGCAAAACATATTCAAAACATCTCTTTAATCCTTTCCTGTTAGAGTTTCTTTTACTACAAAAAACATTATATACAGCATATGAAGGATACTAAATTCTTGCTTTAAAAAAATAAGCCAACAAATTTATACTCAGTTGCAACATGTGATTCTTTTGAATTGCTGGCCTATCTAAAATGAAAAAAACAATATGAGGTAATATTTGTACATAAAGGGTTTCCATTTTTCCCCCTTTTGTCAAAAACACTCAAACTCAGGCACGCCATCATGCACACTGGGCAGAAAGCAGAAGAAGTTGGCTTTTTCTCCCTATAATAAGAAGTAACTGCATACATTTAGAGGATGTTAACCGTAAAAAGGTTACAAAATATGTATTAAGAGCCGTATGCCCAGAAGGGCTAAAATTAAAATCTGTATGATAAAAAAGTTGAAGAAAACATTCATTTATTCTCTCCAATGAAGATTTTAAGATAAGATTTTCTTAATATTTATGTTCAAAGCATTCCTGCTCATGGTCTTTCTTTCCTGAGAAGAGTAAGTTTTTGGCCAGCCCTACGTGTCTAATAAAGACGGGGCTTTACGTCTGTAGCCACTGGTTTATGGGGATCCAGTCAAATTAAAATTGAATTCTAATTTAAATGTCTTCATCAATGTTCTTTTTTTGGTGTCACAAATGCAAAAAATACACTCTCAATCACTCTTCAATACTAACAGTCATTCCTTACTGTCCACAGTCCCTCTAAAGTTCCTTCACAGGGGATTATTTTCTTATTTTAAAAAATGTCCTTTACTTTCTTTTTCCTAAGTACTGTATCATTCAGTCCACAGCAGATGTATTTCAATGCTCAAAGTTAATATAAAAATGTTAAAACAACAACTCTCTTCCCTTTTATCCCTCATCCACAGAGGAATAACAGTTCAGGTGTGCAAAGCAATAAAATATGGCCCTCTTCTGATGCAGATCAGTGCAGACACACTGAGAAAGAGGCGATTTCTTCTTAGCAGAGCTGCTCCCACTGCTTAGGTTTTGTGCATAGTTAACGATTCCTTTTTTATTTGGCTTTGACTCCTGAGGTCCCTTTCCCCCCCTCAGCTCATTTGCTCAACATACCTCCAATGTGCATTCCTTGTAGGATAAATTAACAAAACTGAAACTGATGGGCTGCACTGATACATTCATTCAGAAGGCTCTTAGGTTCAATTATGTATCTGGAAGACAAATGAAAAACACATTAGAAAAATATTTTATGCAGAGAAGTGCTTGTGGACTTTCTAACATTTAAGCATTTTCTTACCTCTACATTCATACTTGAGGTCTGAAAAGTAAACCATCTCCTGAGAGAAGACATACAAGCCTAGTCTCCCACCAGCATAGGTTTTGTCATAAATG
The DNA here is from genome assembly GCA_032876305.1 of Orestias chungarensis. NCBI lineage: Eukaryota > Metazoa > Chordata > Actinopteri > Cyprinodontiformes > Cyprinodontidae > Orestias > Orestias chungarensis. The sequence continues at coordinate 1,505,779 of JAVLVB010000602.1, forward strand.
TTTCCAGAATCAGCCATGATTCTCTTGCCTTCATACATGACCACTCTGAAGAATAAATACAATCACATATTGTAAGCTTAGTAAAGTTTGGGCAAGAAACATACAATTTTACATGTATATCATATTTTCAACTCACCTGATGAGTCCAGTCTTGGGTCTGTGGGTAAGGTGCCATCTATAGGCAGTGAAGTCCTTCCAGCCAATGTTCTTAGGGTCATGCCACAGAGTGCGGACCTAAAAATCAAGATGGGGAAGATTTAAAGTGAAAATAGCTACAAACATTGTATTTTGCCTGAAAAACCCAATTAAACACCATTCTCTCACCTGTCCCGAGGTGTCTCCGGTGTGCCACAGAGCATTTCTGAGGTGTTCTCCAGGCCCTGTGGTGGAGTTCACGATTTTGATTGACAAGCCAGAGTAACCTTGAGCTCTAGTGGGCGTGTTGGACCAGTATGTCTGTGTGATCTGCTTCCACATCACTGTGTAGAAGCGGGAGCTGGACTGGTAGCCAAATACAAACCCAGCATAGTCATCATCTCTGTCTGTGTTGATGAAGAATGTTCCACTGAAATCCACTGCACTGAATTCATCATAACCTAAAGGGAAATGAGAATGGTTTAGGACAGCCACTAATTGTAGAAATTGTAACAAGTTTCTCTGTGTGTTACGTACCAACAGCAATGCCAGGGTCACAGTTGACGGTCTGTACCAGCTCTTTGCCTTGATGCCTCACAACCCAGTTAGGGTCAATCTGAGATGTTCCTTTGGGATCCAGAGGGACCATTTGGAATCTGCGGAAGTCTGTTTCACTGATAGCAAAGTTCTCAGGGCACACGTCATGGATGTCCAGGACATTATCTTGGTCAAAGTCATCCTTGCAAATATCTCCACGTCCATCACCTACAAGGAAATTTGGACACTGAATTAACAAAATAAAAAAGGGGAACAAAGACCTTTAAAAAAACAGTTTTTTTGAAAGCTTACCATCAGAGTCTAGTTGATTAGGGTTGAAGGCCAATCGGCAGTTGTCTTTATCATCAGGAATACCGTCATTGTCATCATCATGGTCGCAAGCATCACCTTTGCCATCTTTGTCATGGTCTGCCTGGTTGGCATTTGGGATGTATGGGCAGTTATCCAAGTTGTTCTGGTGACCATCCTCGTCAATGTCCTGGTTATTATCACATTTGTCTCCAATTCGGTCTGAATCAGAGTCAATCTGTGAAAGAAACACATTCCTTTAAGATGAGAATTCCAAAAGACAAGCTTTTATTTTTCACCAGTCTCCTAATGAGAGGTGTTATCCTAGGTATAAATACTTCCCACAAGCAATTTCCAGAAAAAGCAAATAAGTCAAATTCAATTGCATACCTACAAAAAAATCCTTTACCTGGTCTGGGTTGTGCTCGAGAGGACAATTATCGCAGTGATCTCCAACACCATCCCTGTCTGTGTCCCTCTGGTCAACATTGTACACATATGGGCAGTTGTCATTCTCATTTAGAATGCCTGTTTTGGAATAGAAAAATTTTATACTTTGATTTCTTCCCGAGTAATTAGTTTGGGTTTGCTGAGTTTGCTGAGATTGCTTACCGTCACCATCAATGTCGACAGCACACGCATCACCCTCCCCATTGTTGTCCGTGTCTGTTTGGTCAGTATTAGCCTCAAACACACAGTTGTCACAACGATCACCAACATCATCTCTGTCTGCATCATACTGGGCAGGGTTGTACACTCTTGGACAGTTATCCTGTTTTTTATGGAAAAAATAAACATATTTAATGTGTTGCAATGGCACATGCCTGAGAGAGCTTATATTCTTAGGAACATTTCTTATTTTTTCCACAATTTTTCTTACTTTGGCTGAAATATAATATTTAAGCAGTATTTAAAACTGCATTTTTCTTGCCCAACTTTCCAAATCCACAAAAGAGAATTATGGGAAACCAGCCACCTCATTCTCAATTCTGGCTTTATGTGAAAATCATAGTATGTTATCCCTGTGCTGTAGACTTTCCACTAGGACTCTCTGGTGAAAGCACACAAACTGAAGCACTTTGCATTCCTATTGCCCAAAGGAAGGATGGCTGCAGTTGATTGCTATGTGTGGTCTCTAGGGATAACCGAGCTTCGAGCTAAAAAAACTCCCAGAATACTTACCCTATCATCGGGAATTCCATCATTGTCATCATCATGGTCACATTCATCCCCAAGGCCATCTTTGTCATGGTCTTCCTGGCCAGAGTTTGGAAGGTTGGGGCAGTTATCCTGCAAAGGAACAAAGAAGAGGTTATGAGAACAATCATCATAATAACATGGTGCTCATGGGTTATAACAGCCTTTGTCGTTTCTGTTCGTGTGGAGTATGGTTACCTTGTTGCAGTGATAAGTGGCGTTCTCCACACATGGTAGATCAATGTTAGGCCAACCATCCAGGTCACTGTCCTCTCCGCAAATCCGCCCATTCCCAGCATATCCTGGCTTGCATTCACAGCGGAACATTGAGTCGGAGTAGATGCCCAAATATATGCAGTTTGCATTTTTATGGCAGTTGTGGCTACCGTCCTTGCAAGGGTTGCGAGGAGTGCACACCTAAAGATATCATAGATGGTTAAAATATGCAAGCTGTTGATGTGGGATTCCAAATTGCAGGAAATAATCAGAAAAAACAATCCCCACCTGTTTTTTAGCAATTGCCTGTTCCACGCCTCTTCCGAAAGGTTGGGGACCAGAAAAACGGGTAGGGCAGGGGAGACAGTTGTAACCTGGCTCAGTGTTCTCACAACGATGGATTCCGTTGTGAGTGTGGCAAACATCTGGGACCTCTTTGCATTCATCAATGTCTGAGCAGGTGATCCCATCACCAGTATAACCGAGTGGGCACTTGCCACACTCAAAGGAGCCATCACGGAAGCTGGTGCACTTTGTGCCGGGGAAGCAAGGGTTGGAAAGACAACCATCTGTGTGCAAACATAGAATTAAACTTTAAAAAGAGTTTCAATTGACCACAATGCAGTTTGTTTTACTTAGAAAAAGCTTAGAAAAATACCAATAGGGCAGTCCTGTTTGTTGCAGACTTGAACCATGGTAACATCACCAATGCAATCCTTTCCACCATATTTGGGTGCAGGATCATTGCAGAGACGTTTTCTTGTTTGGACTCCTCCACCACAAGTTGCTGAGCAGGTATCCCATAGAGACCAAGGACCCCATTCTCCATTAACTATAAAATTTTAAAACCATATTATTTATTTAGTAAAAAAATAAAGTCACAAACTTAAAACATTTTGATATGGTTGCTAACTCACTTGGGCAGGGCGACATTCGACAGACTTTTGTGTGACGTCCCTCTCCTTGACAGTCTCTGCCACCCATCTGCGGTGTTGGGGAGTTGCAGAGGCGGATCTGTGTCATGACCCCTTCACCACAGGTCACAGAGCATGAAGACCAAGGTGACCAGTGGCTCCAGCCTCCATCCTGTTTGACTGTTTAGCAAAGCATGCACAATTATTTGACTGCATTCTCTAGTTTTGGAAAAGGGCAAGTTTTATGAACTTTCTTTGGCTTACAGCGTTTGTCACATTCCTGTGGGTAGCAGTCACGGGTTTGGACAGAGGTGCCCTCACACTTGCTGTTAATGCGGTCACAGGAGCGTCCACGCTGCTGGATGCCACGGCCACACGTCACAGAACAATGGGTCCAGTCAGACCAGGCGGACCAACCATCCTCAGCATAATCACTTGCTGTAAGTAACAGACATAAAAATTTAAACTAATGTATTAAAATACCATGAAACAAAATGTAATTGAACATGCTTTAATAAGAAACTAACGTGTTCCACAGCGAGGGCAACATTCTCCATCAGGCACCGTGGCATTAGCACAGGGGATAAGAGGACAGGAGATTTTGCGACACACGGTTGCAGAGTTCTGGAAAGTAAAATAGTTTAATTAGTTCAAAAGGTAATAAGCTATACAAAGCAACACTTGGCACAGCCTGTTCCAAGTCTAATTGCTGCACTCCAGAAAGGAATGATCTTATTAGATACATAGTTCTATAAACAACCTGTAGGGTTCCTGATGAATACCATGTTGCTAACAGCCAAAATAATATCATATAACACAATTAGCCTTCATTAGAAGAACCCCATACTGCTTAAATAAATAGCTTCAGACAGAATAATATTGCTTTCAAACAGGATAATGGTAATCATGAGGAAGGGTGCTAATGTGATTACTGTTACAACATTATTGGAGCGGACTGGCGTATCAATTGTTGTGTAAAGGTTGCATTCCTGGAGGTGCTCTCACACTCACCTGACAGGTGCACTCTGTGCAGCTATCCACTGTCCATTCATCTCTGTCCTTGTGCACAATGCCGTTATGGATGCAGACTCCACTGTGGATGTTTATCTGATTTTTCAGTAACTGGCTATCAGTTGACTGGGGAAGAAAAAAGTGAATGTGAGAGTGTGAAGTGGGATTATGTGGGACATAGGATGGAAAAAGTTGCTGTTTGCCAAGGTTCCAACACAAATGAATCACTGATTAAGACATTGCTGGAATCTAGCGAAGCACTGAAAATGTGACCACTGGGCCAAACATATTTGCGTATTCACAGTCATCTCATTAACAAATTGGCTGGGGATAGCCATTGCGATGACAAATGGCTATGCACTAGAAATGTGGTCATTCAAAGCATAATGCAAGAAAAAAAAAAGTGAATAAAGACAAGGAACAGAGTTCATGGAGCTTACCACTTTTTGGAGTTCATTTGATAGCTGCTTAACAATCACATTGAGTCCCCGGAGCTCCTTAAACAAGCTGGTGATATCCTCACATGAAAAACCACAGACACTCTGCAGATCTGGGGGAGAAGATACCAGTGACTTAATTGAGCTCTTAAAGAAGAAGAGTTATTAGTTCAGTAAATACTCAGAAATTGCTGTTAAGAGAGGAGAGGTCTCACCTTTGGATTTATGGCCAGTATAATCTGTCCTAATTGCAGGGCTTGAACCATTGACTGGATTGTCCAGGGACATCACCTGTGATAAGGCAGCTGCAAGTATTTATGAGAAGAGTAGAACATTTTATTTTTATTTCGTTTTTTGATCAAAAAATTAATTAATCTTGCATTAATATCATCAGTCAAAAATGTCCATATTGTGATGGTAATGTAAAAACCCCTCCATGCCCCTGAAAAAACGTGGTGTTAATAACACCCCTCACTCCCTTCCAAAAATAAAAAATAAAATTTTTTTTAAATTGCTGTTTGTTCAGGTCTGGTCTTGTAAAGTATCTAAATTTTGACGTAAGTACAAACAAACAAACTAAATTCTGTAAAAAAAATTGAAACCGACCTTTAATTAGATATGCCCTGTTTTTTGGGGGAAATATAAGCACATTTTGATTGACTAGCATCAAAACTAAGATCAAATTCAAATATGTTTAACTAAATTTAAGCCTGTCTGGTGAAGTGCAAAAGAGATGCTACTTGGAGGGATTGACTGATTTATTTTTTTTAAATAATCCCCCTGGCCCGTTTTGAAATAATGCTCTGTGTGGTGGGCCATATCACCCATATAAAAAAACAAAAAACACAACTGATTATTAAGGTAGTCTTGTTGCAGTTATTGCCTTTTTTCACTCTTACCTCCACTTTTACATCCTTTATTTGTGAGTATGGCATCTAGAGTTGTTCCAAAGACAAAATGGACATTCTGAAGCACTCCCTTAGAAAATAGAAAAAAAAAGTCAATTTAAGATATTTTAGTATCTTTCAAATATTATAAATAATAATTTTTCCTCTTACCATAAACTTGTCCTTCACTGCTCCTTTTCCAATTCTGAGTCTGGCTCTATCTGCCACCTCCCTTGACAGCAACGTCTGGATTGGCACATCCAGCTCTGACACATTGATCTCTTCACAACCCACAAAAAGCTGTGCCCTGTCCTCCTGGATGAATAGTGTGAGGTTCTTCCAGTGGCCATTGGCCAAGCCTGCATCCTCAAAAGACACCACCTGCAGCTGTTTGTCAGTGGAGTAGACAAGGTCGAGGGTGTTCGCCTTTCCGTTTGAAATTATCTCGAAGACCGGTCCAGACCCGTCTCTCTTCTCGACGGTCAGCAGACTGCCTCTTGTTTTCTTGGACTGCTTCAGGTTCAGTAGGAGGAGGAATCCCCGCTCAGCCCGGATTGAGTCGAGGAGGTCCCTGAAGGAGGCGTTGGGGACTGGGGGGATCAGGTCTGCGTTTAGGACCTTGTATGCTGGGCTGTAAGGGTCTGAGCCTTTGACTAGACTCACTCCGTTTTGTCTTTTGCTCACCCTTGCCAGGTCAAATAAGTCATACACACTGCTATCATCGCGACTCTCTGGTGGCAAACAAAACAAAGGCACTGTCATAATTCTTTTCATTTGAGTGTATAGAAAATAAAGCAAAGCACAAAAGAAATTGGTTTATTGTTAAATTATAATTTCTTTCCTTACCTGCCAATCTGGCACCATAGCATCCCCAAAGCATCAGCAGAAAAAAGATGCCATACAGCATCATCTTGAAATACATTTAAAAAAAAACTTCCTATTCCAAGGAAAGAAGAAAATTTACTTTACACAATGAAACTAGAAATGAAATCCAAAGTAATAAATGCAATACTAACCTTTGTTTAGAAATATTAAAAATAATAAAATAAAAACAGTCCTCGTTTCAAAACGGTTCCTCTTCTTCAGAGCTCTTTTAACCGTATAAATGAATAAAACAAAAATGAAAGTTTCTTATTTCTTATCCCGGTTCCTCCACTGGTTCCACTGACCTACGATTCTGTTCTTCACCTCTATTTAAACGCTTTAAGAACATTCCTGAGATCCTGTGTGGACCAATCAGGACGGTGGGAGATAGAGAAGGGACGGACTTGTTATCTTACCTCACATCCAGTCAAAGGAATATCCGAGACGCACAGAAGGGAGAGGAAAAAAAAGAGACACGCATTCCTGAGCTGAATTTCCATCACCAGCCAAATATTTGATCCCAGCACCAAAGCCAAGCATTGGTGGTTTCCGGTCAGATAAAAGCTATGGTTTTAACAGATTTAATTGTGAAATGTTTATTTTGCCCACTATTAAAATTAATTGTTTTTGTAATGCTAAATGAATCATCATTAGAAACTCCTTTAAGGGAAGAAAGTTCAGCACTGATTCATTTAAAGTGATAAAGTCCTGAATGTAAAAAAAAATAAAACTTTCCTTTTAATCACTTTTTGTTGTGTTTTTATTTTAAAACGCTTGCATTTAAGTTAACCATCTTGTTTTATATGTAATGGCCACCAGAGGACTCCATGGGTAAAGAACACACTGTACTGGCCTGGGACAAGGATTTGGGGGAAGGAACAATCTTGTCTTTTGGTCTGTTTCACATAATATGTGGAAGACACACATATTTACTTTAAGGAACACATAAATACCGGAACCAATTATCAGTGATATTTTAATAATTTAAATGAATTCTTTTAACTGATAATTTAATGCAAAACAATAATGTAGTCACTTAAGAATAACACAAAAATAAGAATCACCTTAATGAGATTCAGTTGTTATGAAAATGTCTTAATAATTTTCTCTCTTTTTTTTTGCTTTAACTGATATAAATATAAGGATTGATCCAAATGCAGAGACTGAGGCGGCAGCTGACGAAGGTGAAGATTTATTAAGAACACTGAAACACCGGATTCACGGAGATCACGAGGAGTTACAAAACGAGGAGACATGAGCAGTAGGCACAGGGTAAGGTCACAGGGGATCCAGCAATGTGAAAGAATGAACCAGGTAAATATGCACTGGATTGTGGAAGGTGGAACAATGAAAGAGACTGATTGCCTAATTGATAACAGCTGGGAATGTTAAAAATCAGATGAGTGGGTGAGACCATGACAATTGAGAAGTATTTCTTTGACTAAATCCTATGATAAAACCATAAAAAAGTGATATAGTTTAAAAAACTTCACATTGATTTGGGGTAAAAAAAACAAAACACTAATAAGTATAAATCGGTGTCCAGTACTAACTTTAATGTTATGATGAATCCAGACCTGCTTTCCACCTTTGTTCATCTTAGAGGACTAAGCTGTGCACAACACAGACAGGAGCTCATTCACGTTAAATTGACACCTAAATAATCAACACAAAACTTTGAAATTTACAGATCGATTTTTTATTTGCACGCCCATTTCTTCCCACTGGATCAGCGGCCCTGAGATGAACCACATCACTTGGATTGTTATTTTAAACCACCTCTACTTAAGATTTTATATAGCAAGTTTTTAAGCTATCGTTTACATGCAAAAAGCTAACATCTCTGTTTAAGTTTTCTTAAAATTACATTTAGAGTTACATCGTTAATATTGCAGGATATGGCAATAAAGTTTTCCTATTGTTGTATTAATAATACACTAAATCAGCAGTAAAGCAAATGATACTTCATTTGGATGCAGAAAGTAAAGAGTCACATTGTTAACTTTAAAAAAATAAATTTATATGGGGTAAAATATTCATAATAATAGAGGCATTTTCTACTATTCAGATTTAATCTAATTACTTTGCAAAGATAAAATTTACATCTAAAGAAATCAGACATTTCAACTGTTTTTTTTACATAGTGCTTGAGCTTTTTTTGCTATGTTTAATGCTGAGATGTTAAAATATTCATAACTTATTAACAAATAACTCAGTTACAAACAAATGAGTTTCTTAGAAAACCAGACATTGGTGCTCTGCAAGGACTTAACCTTCACAGCTGGGCTTTAAACCTCTAACCTCTTCCCTCTCCTTCTGTCCTTTTCCATCAGAGAGTGGAGAAATATTTTTGTACAGAGGCTTTATTCAGGTCCTCCTTTGCCACATAACAGTTTGCCAGTTTTTTCTGTGAAAACTGGTGTTTGCTAACCGGATCGCACCAGCTTGTGGACATGTAGATGCAGAAGAAAGCTGGAAAGAGTTAATGTGTGACTGCGACGAAAAGCTTCTGGGGAGAAAGAAGAACACAGAGGCGCCTGCACGCTGGGATGACTTGTGTAGAAAAAACTTTGGGGGGTTAAGGGCGTTTGTCTAAAAATAGACAGTGGGCTTCTAACCGTGATGAGATGCAACATGTGGGTGCCTTTTCCTCAGCCAGAGTACATAGGAACATGCATGTTCTATTAGCAGCGGTAGTTCTGTGACATGTATGATTTACAACATGTAGCCGTCAGCGTGGTGAAACACAAGCCGACAGGAAGTGATGGGAGTGCGGTAAGGTTTCACATGAGTGGAAAATGGCTTCAGGGCTGTGAAATAGGGTCAAGATGGGATGGTTTAATGGAAAAAGCTTTCTGGAGCTATCATAGGTAGGTGTGACCGACCAGATCACTCCATGGGCATTCGTGTGAATTCAGAGTGGGAACAGACCTGCCAAGATCTAATGAATACCTTTTCACCAGAGAAAGACCGGAGACATCCCATAGATAGTCATCCCCAGTCTCTTATTACGTTGGTTGGAGTTAGGGAACAATGTCAGTAGGCGGGAGTTTCATTGCTTAATCACAGAAGAGTTCTGACTCAGTTCATAACTAGCTCCTAGTGTTTATCCTGCATTTTCTGTGGAAGCAACTACATGTTCATGCACTTGCAATGGCCAAGTCTAATTTTTATACTTCGAGTATGACTAACAATAAGCCCTAAGAAAAGTCATTCAAAACAAGCCCAACTGATATATTTATGATGCAGTTAGGTAAACTAAAACTATACCTAACCACTGTAAGTATTAAAAAAAGCTTAAACCAACTTCAGATGTGGGTAGAATACACAAAGATTTTACTCACGATACACTAGCATTACTACTTGTTTTATTGAAATTCAGTTAAAAAATATTTGTGTAATCTAAAAGAAAAAATTAAGTGTTTTTGTAACTCCTATTATTTAAGTCTGTTTCACCAACACAGTTAATCATATTCTGGTAAATCCCACTTTGCACCATTATCTCCAGTGGTTCCACACTATTCAGCAGAACAGAACTAGTGTTTATCAGGTTTTTGAAAAACGTTTGGTCCATGATGTAATTGTTTACCAATTATGTACTACGCCCAAATGGCTCATTAGGGTGAGCAGATAGAAAACAAGGTTCAAATTACAAAACTTGTTTTCAAACAAAGAGAATCCGTTATGATTATGTCCTCTCTGCCTGCTTTTTTTTAAAATCTCACTTTGCTTTCCTGCTTATCTTAATGTTAATTGGCTTATTCCTTCCACCTGCATCTACCGAGCCAACACCCAATCAGCCTCAGACCTTCCACCTTTTTACCTGGTTTTGTATACAGCTCTCTGGCAGGCAGACAGCACCAGATTTTTAAAATTATTTAGCAAGCAAATGTCCATCATTACTTTGCCCAATTGCCAAGTTCATCACCAGGTTTTGTATGTTGACTTGCATTCTGGATACTTTGGCGGCTTCTGATCTTTTTTGACACAACCACACATGCGTCCCAAGTCTGTAGAGTATTCCTTCTCATTCTCAACCTTGTTTTCTGTTCTAGACCACAATCGTTGCCTAACCCTTCAATCTGTTAGGAACAGTAAAGATTCAGAATCCCCGAATCTTTAATGTGCATGACAAAGTATCTGTGCCTAGATTTCCCATTCTCACCAGTCTCTGCTCCGTTAACGCCTCATGTTCAGTGTGTTTCCCTCAATTAACCTACAACTCAGCTTCTTTCCATCAATCTTTAAGTCCTCTTTTACTTTCAATTCAAACAGTCACTCAACATACCTCATCTGTGTTGAGTAAAATTCTGTTTTTAAAACAATTTAATTTACTTGCGTTGGGTAGATCATATTTATAAAGCACCTACAGAAAATGTACTGTCAGCTCGGAATACATTAGTGTTAAAAATGTCTGGTAAGTGCTTGTGAGAGCATATCCCTTTGTTTTAGACAGTCATTGTGATTGGACATGTCTACAGTGCTTCTTGAATTTATAAGGCAACAAAGCTCCCGCTGATCAACAAAACACCTAATGGAAAAATTCTGTATTGAAGGATTTGCATGGAAAGCCCTCATCACCCATTTAGGCATTACTGGGGATCAGCCGCACACATCAGCATCACCTTTTCACTATAAACCTTTGGGGTAAATGTGTATTCATTCGCCATTTATATCTTAATCCTTTAAAAAAAAAAATCCTAGAAATTCATTTACCCAGTTAAGATCTAAAATTTTTATCGGAGAATAGTACTAATCAAACATAATCATGAAGATTAAGAATCATTACAGAAATGTAAGGGCTTTGAGGTTTAGACTAAGGAAATTAAAGTTTAATTTCAAAACAACCATCCCATAGTTCTTGAGTGATCCAATCTGGTATTTGCTCTGTAGATTTTTTTTTTTTTAAAGAAAACTAAAAATAACTGCACAATCATTGAGTTAGGTTAGGCCTTAATGAATGACAAAAAAGAAAAAACACATAGCAAGTTCATAAGATAATTACTGGGAAAATCTAGCTGTTTAATCCAAGCAGTAATTGAAGGGTTTCAATGCAAATTTAAATCTGCTGCTGGATTTTCATAGTATTCTGTAACTACTTTCTGAAAATAATAAAACACTTTTAAAGAAAATGTATTGCTTGCAACCGTCTCTTGAGAATGTTATAATATACGTTCATGTAAAAACAAAAAAAAAGCAATTGTTGCTTATTCCAAAATCAAAGAGAATGGTTTGGGCCTTAAATATATTTTTAAAACTTTGATTAAAAAAAAGCCTCCTTGTTTATTCACAAAAAGTTGAACAGGTCTGCATGGAGTTTTTCCATCTTGAAAGTGGCATCAGGTTTGTTTTTTTGACTCAAGAGTGAAATCATGCTTTTAATCAATGACGGACAGTTTATTGGCTTTGCTGGGAGAAATAAATTACTCATCAAATGAAAGCTGAAATAACACTGATGCATGTCAGCTTTTTCAAGAAATTTACCTTGACAACAGGTCAACAAATCTTAAGCCCTGCACCTTCGCTCAAAAGTGTTCTTCAGGCGAAAGGTGAGTACCAAACAAGGCAAGCATGTATTAACAGCTTTTTATTTGGCAAATTGCCTGGCTTACAGTCATCATCCTTTAAGTATCTGTCAAGAAACATGCCCCATGGTGAAAGATTGTGCAAGAGTGTTAAAATGAGTAAAAATTTTTGAATACATGATTATCCCTTTTTCAACTGAATTGCTGAATTCATCTAAGGTTTCAAATATACTTCAATTGTGATGGGCTTGTACACTGCATACTCCTTTCAAACAGAATAGCTTAAGAAGTCTTGCCTTGGAGATTTAAAATCAAGCACACTTTAAAAAGTGTAAAAAGATTTGTATAACCCAGTAAGCAACTTTGTCTTTCAAGGATGCCAAAAAAAACCAAAAAACAAAACAAGAATGGTTTGGAAATGTTTATTAGGAGAATATTAATTACAATCCATGCTTTTCCCACTGAAGGACATACGGAAGCACTGCTGCCCGCAGTGGCTTCTTGATCTGCTGGTGAAAAAAAAAAAGCTGTTCAACATGAAAATGTCTTTAAGTTCAATTAGAATAACTAAAGATTCTATTTTATACTAACATACTGCTGCTCACCAATTTAAATGAAATGCTTTCAATTTAAATATATCTTATAATTTCCAATGTGAACCAAAAGGAGACTGAATGCTAAATATATTACATAGGTCTGAAAAGTATTTTAGTTCTGGTAAGTCATAATCTGATTTTGTTGTTTTTATAGATGGCCATAAATTGCTCTTTTTGGTTGTAATTTAATTTAATTTTTTGCATAACCACTGTGTCGACATGAAGCTATCAACCTGGCGGTAAAACGCCCTATGTCGGAAGTAACTTTTCTGCTGCTATACTACGTTTTTGACTAATAAACTGAAAAACAAACCAAATGCCACTCAGTGGTAAGAACTTTACTCAGGGATGCCAAAAACCCTTTAGACAGATATTGATTTGTGAGAAAGCTGATGCTGGCCACACAAGGGGGAGGTTTAGGTTTTTGACAAAGTGTCAGAAATATTTTCACAAGTAGTTAAAGGTTGCAGGAAATCTTAATTTTAAGGCTGATAAAGCAGTAATTAAGTAGCCTTAACTTTTGAAAGAATATAGTTAATCAGGAAAACACAGTAAAAAAAAAAGCTTAGAATCTGATGGCACAGATCACTTCAAAGTGTTTTTTTTTTTCTGGAATGAGTTAATCGGTTTATTTTGGTTATTTAAGCACTAAATGTTAGTCTTCTTTCGTATCAAGACTGACTGAACATGTTTGGTATTTAGTTTTTGGAGAAAAACAGAACTACTGTTGTGTTCTGTTCAATAAAAATACACATTGTTTGGGTCGTCTTGCATTCTCTAAACATGTAAACTGAACATGTGCAAACAGATCTCTACAGCTGCCTGTGCCTTATTGCATTTTTATTTAAGTGCTTGCCGGAGGGTTCTGAAAGAAAACTGATTCAGGTGGAAAAGTTGCCGGAAGCTTGTCATGTTTACTTGGCAGGTGAGAAAATTATTTCATTAAAACCATTGCAAAGTTTTGACTTTTAGTTGTATTTGAGCAAAAATTTTTTTGGGTGAAAGTGTTCGACGTTCTGGCATTAATTGATGGCAGTTTCTTCCGTATTCAATCATAGCTTTTGACCCTTTATACCACACACCCCTCAGTTGTACCCCCTTCCTAAACTATTTATTAATATCACCCTGAACTAACCAACGTAATGCTGCCACTTGTCAGGTTGTGATCGATGACTCGAGCAGAGGTGGAATTGAGAGAATAAATAATTTGTTTTGGGGAAGAATGATGAACATAAACAGGAGCTAGGGGCCAGGGGAGAATAATAATGGATAAGAGCCAGGACAGAGAATGCAGCGAGCAAGAGGCAAAAGGCTTACTGGGAGACGTGGAGGAACAAGCTAGAGATGACGCAGAGAGACGAGGAGGGAAATCAGACAATCCAGCGGTGAGTGAATTAATTTATCAGGGTTAAATACTGAGGAGCAGGAGGTGGAGTGGTGGAGATGATGATTGGATAATTGTAAACAGATGTAAGTGATAATGAAGAGAGAGAAAACCCAGAAAGAAGAGGGACAGAGCAGGGGAAACTAGAGAACACGGAATATAAAAAAAACTAAGACTAAACCAAAATAGAAAATAACCTAAAGAAAACAATAACTAATGATAAGTAAAACAAAGCAACTACAACAACTTAAACAGCAAACTAACAGGGAACAAAAACACATATCACGCACACACAGGGAGAAAGAGAGAGCAGACAGCGAGGGAGAAAACAGAGACTCAAAAAATAACCTAAACAAAACAATAACTAAATATAAATAAAGGTAACAACAACAAAATAATAATGAACTGAACCAAACCAAAAACACGGATCATGACACCACATAGGTTATTTATGTAGTTGATGTTTTTCTTTAGCACACAGGGCAGCTGCTCACAGTTCATGACTGTTTTCTACTGGTTCCTTATCATTCACTGGTATGTTAAAGGAGGAACTCAGTTTAGCCTTGAGATTGTTTTAGTGTTCAAAAAGAAATGTTAATGTTAAAATCTGAATCAAACTACCTTTGTTGGGATTTTAAATCTTAGTATTTGTTACTTAACTGTGTGCAAAGTTTTTTTTTTCCACGTTTCTGGTACCACTACTACTACCACTGCTGCTGCATGTTCTCGAGATCAAGCAGAATCCAGTCTAACCCTTGAAATGGACCTCCATGGGAGCCCAGAGCTCCCACAGCTCTGCAGAAATAGTTCAAATGTGAGTTTTTTTTTTTGTTGTAGTCGTTAAATCTCATTCATACTGCTGTTGAATTGAGCTCTACAGGATGAACTGAAAGTTAACGGCACTATTTCATTCTCGCACACAAACACAGATTACAGTAAGCTATGCTTTTCTTGGCTCGTTCATACAGATTTTAGGAAGCATGTTCTTGGCATAAACTTCTAGCAAGACTATTCTTGATGGCAGTTAGGACAAGCCAAACTCTTAGCTCTATTTCTGAATCATTTGAAGAAATGTGTCTATGGTCACAACGTTGTGCCACTTTGCATGTTTCCCGTGATATCGTGCGTCTATTATGTTGACTTTATGTCTATCCAAATAGCCCAGTGAAGTTCATTATGAGCCCCCAGGGGCGTGTTCTGTTTTATGTTGTAAGATTCAAGTCTAAACTTTTCCAGGGGTCTTCATTGGGCTTTTTTCAAGATAACTAGGCCTGCAAGGTCTGTGCTGTAGTAACCCTCTAATGCTGAGGACAAAGATGTTAGTTAGGTTAAAACATTTTTGATGCACATGTAAATTGAGGCCCTGAAATCTAAATAATTTTAGCTACCATTAAACTGTTAGTGGAATACCCATACGTTACTTTACTTTTTGTGTTTTCTTCACTTCTTACTCATCTGTATGTGCACGCAGTTTCTGTAAAATGTCCTGGATTGGGAAAAAAAGGGCATTGTTGAAATGAAACTCTTAGAAATCCCATGAAACATAGTTGTAGTATGTAGCAACAAGTTGTAGGGATGCTTCTCACTTCTCACTCTGCGACTTTCTTCTTCTATTGTCAAAATCTCTATAAATACAATAGATTTTTAGATGTTTAAAACCAGTAAAACTATACAACAATATAACTGCAATTGTAACTTGCAATACAATTGTGATACCACATAAAATTCCAATAGAATACATTGAGCATTGTGGCTGTAGCAAGAAAACATGTCAAAAGCAGATCTAAATACTTTTGTTGTCCCCCATTAGATCCTTGTTAGACATTTACATATACTAGGGTTTAACTCAAAATTGCACTGTGTTAAATTAAATTTTATAGAATGAGTTCAAGCAAATGTGGATAACAAGAGAGTAGTGTGTACAAGTATGTTAGAATTTGTTTCGTTTTTTACATTCACAGGGCAACAATTGACGTTAAAAAAGCTTTTCTGTTTATAGACATGAGGCCATATGCTGAACATACCACAAGTAAGCATGTTTTTGGAGAAAGTCAACGACATAGTTTAATTCCTTTCCATTAGGTTTTTGCAACAATCTGTTAATAAAAGTGTTGCTGCAGGAGTTTATTAATCAATTCAGCAGCTAGTTGTTTATTCCTGTGTTATGAACAGCTGGATTTTTGTCTCTTTGTTCAGTACAGTTACGTTCCCCTGATTTGTTGTAACTAGGACTTCTGATTCATCCCCCCTGTGTTTATTAGTTTCTTCCCTCAGTTCCTCTGCCTGCATTCTGTTTCAACTGTTTCTGATCTGCCTCCAATTAGTTTGTCTGCCTCAATTGTCATTTCTCTCCCCTGCCTCTGCATTTAAGCTGCAGGATTTTCATTGTGTGGTGTCGGCTTCTATTGTTACAGAGGATTTCTCGAGCTGGTCCCACCTGCATTTATTACTGTAAGTTATTAGTTCAATAAAACTCTGTTTCGCCAGTCTGTCTCTGGACTTGTCTGTGGACGGAAACAAGCATGAGGATGATATATAGTATGAAACGTTAATTAGCCAAAGTTATCTTCATTAGTTTTTGACTAGAAGTGCTTTGGTTAGCTCTTCAACCACCAAAAATATTTTTTCACTAGCAATCTGAACTAACTAACTTTTTAACTGTCTAACTAACTGACGTTTTAACTATATATATAATATATATATATATATATATATTATATATATATATATATATATATATATATATATATATATATGTATGTTTGAACAGAGAAGGGTTTCTGCAACTCTTTGATGTATACAGAATACAAATCCTCTTAAATTTTCTGCTTATTTTAGAAATTAATACTAAAACAAGTTGGAAGTGTTTGATGATCTAAAGTTATGTAGGTTGTATCCCTCTCAGTTTCCATTTTTCCCAAAGTTAATAACTAAAATACTACTGGTATTTGCTCTTTGTGAAAAGTGGCACATGAATGACATAATTTTTTCATTTCATCCTACATTAGTGCTTTCATCTGGTTTAGTTTCTTTAGCTTTCTGCACCTGACAACCTTAAGATTAAACATTATTTGCTTGCTCATGACTAAAATTCTTCTTGTTATGTGAAAGGTTTCCAGTCAAAGGTTGACCTATCTCTGAGTTTCCTAGCATTGTTACAGATGGTTTAGCTGAGCAAAACCAGACGAGACATCGACATTTTCCAGTAGCCATAATGCACAGATTTGCCCAAAGGCATATGGTTCCCTTTCTTTAACTGTTTGTTCTGTAATTCCTCAGTCAAAATGACCCAACTTTATTTGATGACTACAAACACAAACCTCATGAAATTGTGGATATTGCTCAAGACAGCTTGCAGAAAATACTTTTTGTTGATCATTTTAAGAATATTTAATAGTGACTGGAATCATAAGCCATATTTCTACATGTGCGCTTTGTTCTGGAGAGCATTCCACCCATAGTCATTCCATTCTTCTTCTACAGGAAATGAATGAACAGAGCATGTGGATTGACGGTAAAGAGGCTTGAGACAGCAATTGGTTTTTATCTTTTTGTGACTGACAATGATTATAGCCCTTTTTAAAATTTATTGCTACTTGTGTGGCTACTTACAGTCAGTGGCATCAGGATTAGCCAAGTTAACATGGGCAGAGTGTCAAAGGATTTAACAGATTTTAATTTTTTTACCTTAAGCTCAAAAATGAATTGTGACCCCGATAAGTTTCAGTGACAAAAAGAGTGATGCAAAAGTATTCTTTGTATGTATGCTTTTTATTTATTTATGTTTGCCAAATACTAAAAATTACTAAAAAAGATACTTCAATCAAAAAAGATAAAAAACTCATAATCACAACGAAAGTGTTGCAATTCCAGACAAATTGGTGAAGCCAAAAACAAATAAAATCAATAATAATTAAAAATAAAAACCGTATCACCAATAAAAAAGCAAATAAAAACGTCCCTAAGTTTCCTTATAAAACAGAACGGCTCCAAACCATAAGGAGCAGTCAATCACTAAATCACAGAGTTTTCATCTTCAACATGTTTCATCACTTTTTGCCATCTTGCACCTGTCAGCTCCATAAAAATGACTTAGTATCCCAAAACACATCAATACGACTTGTTTCAAGACAATGTTGACAATTGTTTGACTCATCAAGAGGTTGCTCACATTTTAACCTTGTATTAACATCTTGCTGCGAAAACCGAAACGTACAGATTTTTTGCTATAGAGCTTCACTTTTCCATCCGTTTTGGAGTCAAGAATCAAGAATCAGTTTATTTATATAGTGCCAATTTACAACAGAGGTTGTCTCAAGGCACTTTACAAGAAAATCAATTGAAAGCAAAGATACATCATAACAAATCAATTTGAAAAAGTTTACAATCTAAGGAACCCGAGCAAATTGCATCGAGTCATTGACTTGCAACATTCACTCCTCTGGAATCAGAAGACCGAAACAATGGCTTGTGTTGCCATCGACTTTACAGCAATCACTCATACGGCGCATGCATATAGCGACAGTGGAGAAGAAAAACTCCCGTTTAACAGGAAGAAACCTCCAGCAGAACAAGGCTAAGTACAAGCAGCCGTGTGCCACGACCGACTGGGGGCTTGAAGAGACAGAAAACTAAATTAGATGCACAGGATACTGAAAACAAAAGAGTTTATAGCAGCAGTTGTAGAGCGTCACTGGAAGCATCTCAGCCCATGTTCTCATCCAAGAAGCTGTCTCAGCTAACAGAACGCCAGACCAGGTGTGGTTACTGTGGAGAGGAGAACACTAAGAGAAAACAAAAAGTTAACAAGGTTAAAATAACGGTAACTAAAGCAGATTGGACAAAGGAAGAAAGTAGCAGAGAGAGAAGTGGTCAGATTGTCCTCCAGCAGTCTAAGCCTATAGCAGCATATCTATAAAAAAGCTTAAATAACCTAACCCTATAGAGTGAGACATGAAGAAGGTAGAGCAAAGGAGAACCGTCTGTCAAGACTGAGTTCCTCCTTCAACCGGATTAGCCTGTCTTCTCTATCTCTTGCTAACTATAAACTTTGTAAAAAAGGAATGTTTTAAGCCTAGTTTTGAAACTAGATAGGGTGTCTGCCTCACGGACTAAAGCTGGAAGCTGGTTCCACTGGAGAGGAGCCTGATAACAAAAAGATCTGCCTACCATTCTGCTTTTAGAGATTCTAGGAACCACCAGTAAACCTGCAGTCTAAAGTGCTCTTTTAGGGACACAAGGAGTAATCAGATCTCTGATGTATGATGGAGCTTTATTAGTGAAGGCTTTATATTTAAAAAGAAGAGTCATGAAATCTATTTTAAGTTTGACAGGGAGCCAATTAAGGGAAGCTAAAATTGGAGAGATATAATCTCTCTTTTTGAGTTTCATCAGAACTGAAGGCTTTTAACTGCATTTTGTGGACTTCTTGCTAAAAAAGATTTACAAAAGTCCAGCCTTGAAGTAAGAAATGCATGGACTAGTTTTTCAGCATCTGTCTTAGAGAGAATATTTCTAATTTTTGCTATATTCCTAATGTGAAAGAAGGAAATCTTACAGACCTGTATCATATGTGACTTGAAAGACATTTCCTGATCAAAAATAACACCAAGGTTCTTTACATTATCACCAGATGCCAACCTGATGCTATCCAGGTCAAGTGGCTGACTAAGCAATTTCGTTTTTAGAGGTTCTGGTCCAAAGATAACAACTTCTGTCTTCTCAGAGTTCAAGAGCAGAAAGTTTAAAGTCATCCACATTTTTATGTTATGTAGACATGCCTGTAATTCAACTAAACTGACTGGATTCATCAGGATTTATAGATAAATACAGTTGAGTATCATCAGCATAACAGTGGGAATTAACACCATGCTGTCTAATGATTTTACCAATAGGGAGCATGTATATAGTAAATAGAATTGGACCAAGTACCGAACCATGTGGTACTCCACAAGTAACCTTACAATGCAGAGAAGATTTGTCATTTAGATGAACAAACTGGGATCCCTCAGACAAATACGATTTAAACCAGCCTAGTGCTGTTCCCTTGATCCCCACAGTTTGTTTGAGCCTTTCTATGAGGATATTGTGATTGACTCTGTCAAAAGCAGGACTGAGATCTAACAGAACTTGACAAGAGTCCATTGTCTGAGGCCATAAGAATATCATTTGTGACTTTAAGGAGAGCTGTCTCAGTGCTGTGATGAGCTCTGAAACCTGACTGAAATTCTTCAAAAAGGTCATTTCTCCTCAAATGCTCTCTCAGTTGATTAGCAACAATTTTCTCAAGGATTTTAGATTAAAAAGGAAGATTAGACATGGGTCTGTAATTTATTAAGTCTTCTTGATCAAGAGAAGGTTTCTTAAGTAGGGGTTTTATTACAGCTACCTTAAGAGCCTCTGGTACATAGCCATTCACTAATGACAAACTAATCATATCCAAAATGGGGGTAACAATTATAGGAAATACTTCTTTAAACAATTTTGTCGGGATTGGATCCAACATACAAGTTGAAGGCTTCGATGAAGAGAATATTTTTGAAAGCTCAGAAGGATCAACTGGAACAAAACACTTCAATCAGAGATCAGGCTCCAGAGCCACATTCAGTGCCCCCTTGCTTACTGAGGTAGTAGTTATGTTTGGTAGGATGCCATCAATTTTAGTCTTAATAGATTCAATTTTATCAATTAAGAATGCCATAAAGTCATTGCAGCTAAGAGCTGGGGGAATGGATAATATAACAGAGTTTTCGTTTCTCGTAAGTTTAGCAACTGTGTTAAAAAGAAACCAAGGATTGTTCTTATTGTCCTCTATTAAAAATGTAAAATATTCAGATCTATCTTGATCTAAAGGATTCGGTGGATTATATTCATGCAGAAATGAAAGAAATGCAATTAAAAATAACGGAAACCGTCAGGAGAGTAGAGAAATCTGAAAAAAGGGTGCTTCAAATGGAAAATAAGCTGCACAAACTTTCACGTTGTAAAAGAAGATGGGACTTGCGGCTTTCGGGAATAAATGAAGAAGAAGGTGAAGATGTTTGTAGCAAGGTTAAATCCATTTGCCAGAAGAGAGCGCCAGGATGCAAAGAAAAACTACCAGATGTCATCGACAGCGTACACCGGCTGGGTCGCGTTACAAACACAGGACGTCCTCGAGAAGTGATTATCGTTTATTATATATTTTATTTGTTGGGAGAGTTTGTTAGATTTTCCTGCAACTCAATTTTCATGGTTAGAAGCTGCAACTCTTAGTAGCATTTCTCTTCTTAAAGTTATTTCACTCAATGCTCGAGGGTTAAGGAACAACAAAAGAAAGGCAACTTATTTATATATTAAAAATTTTAAAGCTGATTTCTGTTTTATTCAAGAAACTCGTTCAACTGCAAATGATACCAAATTCTGGAAAAGTCAGTGGGGGGACAAACTATGGCTGGCACATGGCACTGCTCAATCAGCAGGAGTGGCAATATTACGAAACAACTTCAGTGGAGATATATTATGTTCACTCTTAGATGAATATGGACGTTTTGTTTTATTAGTTGTATCAATAAATGACGAAATAATTTTGCTGGGTTCTATATATGGGTATAATACCAAAACAGAAAATATACAACTTTATGATAGATTAATTAACAGGGTGAATTTCTTATATGGAAAATATCATAACATGAATATTATTATTGGTGGAGACTTCAACTCGACTCTTAATAATGCTTTAGATAGAGTTCCTCCAAAGGCTAATACAACTCCAAAAACAGTTCTACAAAACTTGATATCAACCTTTGGCCTGACTGATGTATGGAGACAAAAAAATAGCACCAAAGTTGAATTTACATGGCAAAACAAAACAGGCTCCTTTAAAACAAGAATTTATTTCCGACTGGTTTCTGATTTAATAGCTGATGAAATTAAGTCGGAGATTTTTCCAGCTCCTTTATCAGACCACAAGCTTAATTTAATTGAAAAAGCTAATTTAAACCAGTACGGAAAAAATACAATTACAACTTACTGGAAACTAAATTCTTCACTGTTAGAAAATAAAACTGTAGAAGAAAATATTAAACAAATAATTATAAAGTATTGGAAAACAGCTTGCAGTCAGAAGGAATTTAGTAAAAATTGGGAACTTTGAAAATATGTACTTCGAAAAATGTTTATGAAAACGAGCTGAAATTCCTAAAAGAAAAAGGAAAATAGAATCAGAAATAATAAAATAAATTATCTCATTGAACAATGTTCTGCCAGAAAATACATCTGAAGAACAAAAGATTAAACCATTTACAACTAAACCTGGACAAAATTTATATTTCTAAAGCTAAAGGTGCGTACATTAGATCGAGACAGAAATGGTTAGAAGAAGGAGAAAAAAACTCTTCTTATTTTTTTAGATTAGAAAAAAAATACCTAAAATCTAACAGTATTATTAAACTTCAAATCAATAATAATATATGTGAAGACCCAGTTCAAATCTTTTCTTACTATGAAAGTTTTTTCCAAGAACTTTATCAGTCAAGGTGTTCTAATGAAACTCTCTGAATAAAATGCAACAAATTAGTAAAAATAGTAAAGAACAATGTGATTCCTTGATTACACTTGAAGAGAAACAAACGTCTATCAATAAATTAAAACTAAATAAAGCCCCGGGGACTGATGGCCTCAATACAGAATTCTATAAAAACTATTCAGGTCAGGTATCGCCATTTTTACATCAAGTTTATCTTGAAAGCTTGAATTCTGGATCACATCCACCTACAACGACCCAACTTCTGATTACACTGATCCCTAAACCACAACAAGACAAGCTTCTTCTGGATAACTGGCGACCAATTACATTTCTACAAAATTACTATAAAATGATTGCAGGTATTTCTACAAAAAATTAAGAATACTCTTGAAGAAGTGGTTGATGGAACTCAGTATGGATTCATACCAGGTAGACATATAACTAATAATATTAGGCTTATATTGGATCTTGTAGATTACTCAGATTTAATAGAGGGGGCTGGTCTTATATTATTTTGACTTTTTTAAAGCCTTTGACACAGTTGAACATACATTTTTGTTTAGAGCATTAGAGGTATTCGGATATGGACACATCTTAATTAAAAGCTGTCAAATGTTATATAGGAATTGTAATGCTTCTGTAAAATTTTCGCATGGCTGCTCTAAAAGATTTTATTTGAAAAGAGGTCTCAGACAAGGGTGTCCAGTCTCCCCATATTTATTTATTCTGGCCATGCAAATTCAGTTAAAATCAAGGAAGAAATTACAGGGTTAATGTTGCAAACAAAAATATCTTTATTTCCCAACTTTGCTGATCACACTGCACTTTTCTTAAAGAATAAATGTGAAATAAAAAAAAACTCTTTTGAAATCATCAACAACTTCTCCAAAGCTTCTGGTTTGACTCTAAATCTAAACAAATGTGAACTACTTTTCATTAAATCTAATTTAAAAGGCACATTCCTCAACATTCCTTTAAAGGACAAAGTCAAATTTCTTGCAATCATGATAATCAAAGATCAAAATGTAAGATTTAATAGGAAATTTAAACCCATAATCAAAACAGTTGAACAAAGATTTAATCTGTGGCTCCAGCGAGATCTCTCTCTTTTAGGGCGTTCACTATTAGTCAAAGGCTTATCTAGACTCGTTTATCCAGCCCTCGCTCTTGATGTTCTCAAACAGATCAGTTCCAACATTAATAAAAACAACTTTATATGGAAAAAGAAATGCCATCTCATCAAGAAAAATATTCTAATGAGTAAAGTTGAAAACGGTGGAATTGAAGCCCTTGACTTCACATCTTTAAACAATTCATTCAAAATTAAATATTTTAAAAATCTTCTAAAAAACCCAAACTCTATATGGAATGCTATTCCCATTTACAACTTTGACAAAATTGGAGGATTACCCTTTCTTCTTAGATGCAATTACAGTATACCCAAAATACCCTTAAAATTATCTAAGTTTCATAAACAAATGCTCTTAAGCTGGTCACTTTGCACAAACACAAATTTTCTCCTCATAAATATTATATCTGGAATAATGAAGACATTAAATAGAAAAATTAGACAAGCTTTTAATAGAAAAGCGTTTGATAGGGGAATATTACTTTTAAGCCAGTTACTAAATCCAAATGGTCATTTATTGACTTATTCTGACTTCCTATTACTTTTTCAATTTCCTGTCACCCCTAAAGAATACACTGTTGTGTTTGATGCAATCCCCAGTGGGTCATTAAAGCTTTTATCATCTTTACCTCCAGGTCAAATTCACTCGCTGCCAATTTTTGATCCAACTCCATTTATATTGATTATGATTGTCCTTTTATAAGCAAGAAAACATCAAACAAAATGTTAAGAAATATTCTATTACACCGTGTATATTTTATTGGTCCAACATTTTTGGAAATGTAAATTGGAAGTGGACTTGGTTGCTCCTAAAAAATACAATAAAGTAAGAGAAATTTCTTTTAAAGTTATTCAAAACGTTTATCCTGTTAAAGCATTTTTGATAAAACGATATAAATGGGATTTGGACCCTATGTGCACTTTCTGTAAAAATAATGAAGAAAAGCTTCTTCACCGTATTTGGGATTGTAATTATACCAAAATATTCTGTCAAATTTTTTTCATCAAAGAAATGTCGATATTACCTTAACAGATAAAGATGTTTTGTTTGGGATGGAGAAATCTAAACTTATTAAAACTGAATCTTTATATATTGTTAACTTTTTTATTATTTATGGTAAATAATATATTCACACCTCCAAATATTCACAACAAAAAACTAATTTCCAGATTCTATTATATTCTATTTATATCTATATAGAATCCCAAAAAAATAGCTCAAATGTTAAAACCATTCAAATAATAACTGCCCTTAAAGAACTGCAACCCTTGAGCACCGATTTTATTTGGACATTGTAAAAGTATTGTTCTATATCCTGTAAAGCCCTATGTTGTTGTATCTGTTTGTAATTATTCGTGTTCAAAGTTGTTCTTGTATGTTCTTCTTTTGCAAGAAAAAAAAGAAAAAAAAAGTTCCCACCAGTCGACCTGATGTTCTGTTTTTGAAAAGGTTTTTTCTTCTTGATCCAACGAATATTTTCCTGGGAATCCCAAGGATTAAGGAGGTTTGCTAAATGTGAGATGGAAAGTTCAGTTATTGTGGTGAGCAGCTGTTTTTGGCTTTGAACTGTCTGCCAGTTACTATTGTTGCCCATGCAGTCTCCATTTTTATAATCAAACAATATACTGTTATTTAGACTACGGATTTTAACTTTATTTAGGAACCAAAGGTGCATTTTTAGTTTTATTTGGTGTAAATAAATGTTTGGTTTTACATCTAAATACATGAAAAGTAAATGATGGTTATAAAGAGTTTTTGAAGGCTTCCTTTTTTCTCCCATGTATTCCATCACTCACCTACTTGGATTGCATGTCAGTGTTTTCCATATTTCTAATAAACCCAGCTCAGTCACCATTATTGCCAACAGAAGCTGGTTTTGGTGTCTGGGAACTTTGGCGAAGAATGTACCCAAACACAGATAGTGCCTTTATAATTTTATTATTATTATTTTTTTCTCCAAAAAACAACAAAACATTTCTAGGTTCAAATGAAATAAGTTGCCACTGTGCTGTGCAGCTTGAAGACTTCTTAAAGGAAGTGCTGACTACTGTTTGTAGCGTGACATCTTGAGAACAGATCACTTTGTTTCCCTCAAGTCCTCTTTCTTCAGCTTTGGCAGCATGGGGTCGTTGAGAGCTCCAGGTTCCCATGAAGCCTTCGGTTTACATAAAGATGAGTTATTGCAGTTTTAATGGTGTTTTAGTCCTTTCAATGAGATACTTAAGTTGTAAGTTGACTTGTTTAATTATGCAGTGCTGAATGAGGTGATAACGGAGCAGAAAAGAGAATATGACCTAATGTTATAGTGCGACTTTTTTGCTCTTATGTTGGTTGGTTTACTAGAACGCTTTTCAGAACAAGGAGGGTACTACAGTGGACCACAACTGATTATTTCTATTTTTTTTTTTATGGCTTAATATCACTTTAGCTTGGAACAGTGTCTAAAATGCATGGTTGCAATTAATACAGAGATCAACAGGACTTTGTTAGTTGTTAAAGTAAAAACAAAAAAAACAAAAAAGATTAATTAACCCAATGGCCT
>JAVLVB010000602.1:1532068-1574492 GCA_032876305.1 Orestias chungarensis
TATATATATATATATATATATATATATATATATATATATATATATATATATATATATATATATATATATATATATATATATAACATTGTAAGGATATTCCCATAGGAAGGATTTTCATACTGGCTGTGATCTGGGAAACATTAATGTTGTGAAAGCCATTTTGTGCTGATGTCCAGCTGAGGGTTTGCAGGTCTCCAAGGGTACGTGCATCACTTCCAGTCATTTGTAATCAGGGACAAGCCAGAGCACGCAGATGTTCACTGGAAGACTCACAGCTGTAATTTATGTGGATAATACTCATCTCATCCAAATAACTGAAAACTTGATGGACAGTATTATATGCTTCCCGCTTTAGTTTGTTATAAAACATGTTTTGTTATTTTACATGTTTGTAGCAGTATTCATTTAAACTTTTTTTTTTTTTCTTGTATAAATTTGTGCAATAAATCATAAATCATTTTTAGGCTACCAATAGTCCCGTTGTATAACTTAAGTTATATGCAACAAATACGGTTGGATTTAAGTACACAATTTTTGGTATGTATAGATCAGTTTTGGAAAGACAGGAGGTAAATTGAAGGGGGTCATTGAGTCCTTTGTGGGTTAAATAAAGGGATAAAAAAGGAAGAACATGTTGAACTCTCACCATGAGTTACTAAACATGAAGAATTTGAGGAATTTCCCACACACTTCCAGGGCTTCTCCTGTCTGACTGTCCAAAAAACTGCTTCCCAGAAAAGTGACTGAAACATTGTCTCATTGGTCTTTAAGACCAATGTGGCGGGAACCCCTTTTTCCTTCCTGTACCTCATGTTCTTTCCATAGTAGGGATAATTGGAGGTTCCCGTTGACGGCTGGTGTTATAGGTCCTAATGTAAAGTCTGAGCATTTATGGTAAAGCTAAAGCTGTGTCCATTGAGACCAAATGGACTTTGTTTGTTGTTTTTTCCATCATGTCTTAAAAAGGGTGTGCAGTAAGGACAAAAAGTATTTCCTTGATGAAAACAAATGTTAAATACACTAAGTAAAAATAGTTATAGAAAGTGCATTTTCTTATTATACTTTATCATTAAAGCTATGAAATTGTTGTAAGTCCTCATTATATGATGAATGACTTTGCTTATTGGGGATTTGTGAGATCTCAACAAAGTCTCTGTCTTAGCCTTAATACTCCAAAAGTACTCTACTGCATCCTAAAGCAGATAGTCTGGTCTGTAAAGATATATATATATATATATATAATATGTACTGCATAAATCAATTAGGGTAAATTTACTTTTATTCTTGCCTTTGCCATTCGCCAAGTTACTTACTTTTGGGTTTACTGGGTTCCTAAAGTTCCAGAGTAATACATAACAGCTGCGTTTTTTATCAACCCCACCAGAATACAGCATGTTTCTGTATTTTTACTGTGTTGCATTTTTATTCCCCTTTTTAATGCTTCAACAACCAAATCCATGTACAAAATCCTGATGATGGATTAAACAGATGATTTTGGACATGAGAGAAAATAAGTACCCCCCAGCAGGACTGTTAAGAAACAGCAAAGGATGTGTAATGTTCCAAATCAACAGACGGGTCAAAGCTTCTTTCATCTGACTGATCTGAAGACCAATGGAGAGGAAATCATGGGACCCAGTAAAACATTTTTGAGCGTCTTTCCAACAGCTTGGCTCCACTCACAAAACTGGCTGCTCTCAACCTTCTAATGAGGACTTTTACAGATCCTGCTTCATTAAAAGAGTTCAGCATTGTCAGGGATCTATGACATCTTGGTCAACATGTGCTTGAATGACACTTAAGGCATGTATTTATGGAAAAGACACACAAATGTATTGTTTACCCTACATCCACACCAACATAAACTACCTATACTGAATATAAAAAAAGTAATCCACATTTATTTTTTTGCAAAGTCTATTTTACTTACTTTGACTAAAGTTAAATAGTGTTTTAGAGTATTTGGGACTATCAAACAGTTTTATATATTTTTTCCATGTTATAATACGTTATTCCTGTTTCTGTTAGAGGTACATTTAGTACCATTAAATGTAGAAGACAGTGCTATGAAAAGGAATCCTTAAGAAAAATATCAGGTTACTTTCTCACTCTATAATCCTGCCTAGTCCAAGGCAATTGCCCTTGGGTTCTAGGAAAATACCTGGTAAATTTAAAGATTATTTATGTATAACCAGGCTTAATTTTGTTTAAGCTCAGAGGTTACATCATGTTACAGTTCACTGATTTGCCCCGACTACAAACAACTTCAGTATCATCTGCAAATAAAATAGTTTTTTTACATTGTAAATTTACATTTTACATTTACAATTTACTGGATACATTTAAATTTACTGGATTATTCCAGGAAAGATGGTACCAAACAAATCAGAATACTAACCTCGAGAATACTATAAAGTTCTACGTTACCAAGTCGCCTCATAATACTGAATGATTTCTGTGAGAAACCAGTAAGATGCACGAAAACACCTGGTAGGTTAAAGAAGGAAACTTTCGCCCTGTCCTGTAAGGTTGATAATAAAAATTCCATGGAATTTCTTTATAGGCTTGTAAATTTATAAAAATCCACCCAAAAATAATGGAATAGCCACCAGTATGTGTTTAGAATGTCTCTGGTAAATTCCTGGGAGGTAATGGGAAGGTACCTGGTAAGTTATGAGAATGTACTGAACACATTTGCAAAAGCAGTTGTTAAATTTTAATAAAGTTCTATCATAGAGTGGGTTTATTGTTTTAATCTAATAGAAAAATTGCTAACACCAAAACAAAGGGGTTGCCAACATAAATGACAGTTTAAAAATAAAAAAATAAAAAATAGCATTTGTGCTCATAAAAACTTAGGACATCACCTTATAAGTTACACATATGACTAGAAATATAACCTCAGTAATAGACCCAGGGTAAGCTAAAGGTAAATCACACGTCTTTGTAAGGCTGAAGAAAACAGCAAAGGTTACAGGCTTTGGCGAACATTGGCTTCAGTGTTGGCCCTAAAATGATATTTTGTCACTGTCAGAGCTTTGTGTTTAAAGAAACATTGAATGTCACAGCTCAGTTTCTCAGTTAGCCTCAAACTTACTACATTACCTACATGGTCACTCTGTACCCTCCACCCCCAAAGCCTCATTTTGTTTGAAACGCCACTGGAGGCATACCCCCCTGGTAATGGGGGGTTTCTGTAGAGAAACAGAAGCAAAGTATTTAGCATCCATCAAGTTGCAGATGGCAAAGTCTTGTGACAGACACTTTCCGGCCGTGCTCCCATTGGGACACACAGTACAGTGGTGTGCGGCCTGCTGGGCTGCAGCAATAAGCAGCAGCATATAGTGAAAGCTCCTGCAATGATGTATGTTTTTCAGACTTCATCAGGAGTCGGACATAACAGAAAAATGAAGTTGGTGGGTCCCTAAAACACAGGAAAGGGCAACTGAAAAGAAAAAGACAAATGTAATACAGTGTTCCTTTTAGTAAATCGAAAACAAAGAATCTTCCCTCTTGACACTAGTAAACTTATGATAAATTAGCTCATTAGGATAGCAGTCACACTAATGACAGCAGAACCCAGTTAGTGTCCATAATTCACTATAATCTCATTACAGCTATAAGAACTCAGTGCATTTTTCTCTGTTGACTGATGTATCATGGACAAGCTGTAATTAAAAGTGACAACTAAAAACCCTTATGGAAACTATGTGGTAATCCATTGCAGCTACAACTATAAACACATTTACTTTTAGCAGGAAATGTCCTTTAAAGGAAAAAAGGCTGAGACTGCTTTCAAAATCATATAGTTAAAGAGACTACATAAACTACAAAAAATAAATAAATAAAAACACACACAGATGATATTGCACTGCAAGTAATAGCAAGTTTTTTATGTTTCTTTGTTCCCACAACAAGAAAATACCTCAAGCAACTTAAAGACATGGTGGCCGGATGTTTTAAAGAATTTGTTAACAGTTTCGCCAAGATTTTTTTTTTTTTTACTTGCTATTTTTGGAAATAAAGCAAGAATGTCCTGCCAAAGAGTTCTTCTTGGTCTAGTTGCTCGCAAAGCTTTCTAATTGCTCCCTTTGGCAGTGAAATGACGAAACAAAAAAGAACTTCCTTAAACAAAACAAAAAAACTCTTGGTTAAGCAGCTTTAAGATTATTTAGGATTTTCTCTGATCCAAACAGGGTTAAAATTATACAGACAGGCTCAAATACATACATGCAACCCTCCCTTTAGTCGTTTAGCTGTTAGTTAAATGTCGTTCATAAACCTGGGTTTCAACAAATTGAAAAACCGACAAACTGTTCTAAAATAGTTGGTCTTCTTGCAAAGAGTTTGATTATTGTCTGTACATTTTTGTATATGCTTGTCATCGAGATTCAAAGGTTTAATGTTAATCTATGTTCATTCCATCCACAAGTAATGACAGCCAAATAGACCTTCAGCATGATCCTATCACCACCCTGCATCTATGAAGTTTTTTTAGCCTAAATGTGACAATATTATGATGGAGGCCAAATAGCTCAATATGTGTCTTGTCTGAACATTAACTTCTCTTGAGATTAAACTTGGTTTGTTGAATTATTCTACAGTAAATGTCAGTTTCCAGCAGGCAGCGGTTTCTTGGTCAGCACCATTGCAGTACCTATCCACTGGATATTTTAACTGGTCGTCCTGCATCTACCGTGGCTTATAGATTTTTATTGAATGTTTTACACATTTGAAAGCTCCCTGTAGTTTAATGAGAGACTTTAGTTGAACAGATTTCCGGATTGGTAGAACCTTGCTTGACAGGAGGGTCCGTAACAAGAACCCAGACATATGTACAATAACAATATTAACCATAACCTATTTTGGGTCCTACAAGTCTATTTAGGTTTCAAATATAATTTTTCTATTTGTGGTGTTTAGAGAAAATATACTATAAACTAAATATAAACTATATATAAGATTTGCTATTTACATTGTATTTGCATTATTCAAAATTCATGGAGGCTGCACAGGGGCGCAGTGGGTAGCACTGCTGCTGTGCATCGAGAAGTTCAATTCCACCTTGGGTGTTTCTGCATGTTCTCCCTGTGCATGTGTGGGTTCTCTCCGGGTACTCTGGCTTTCTCCCACACTCCAAAAACATGACTGTTAGGCCAATCTGGCAATCTACATTGTCTTTAGGTGTGGGTGTGTGTTTGAGTGGTTGTATGTCTCTGTTATGTGGTGACATAGCAATAATGAATATTTAAAGTTAGTGTTTGCAATCTGCTGCTCCAGAGCTGCATGTTGCTCTTTAGACCTTCCAGAGTACATCTCCACACAGTATGCAAAAATGTATTATTTCTTAGCCCGTTTTGGAGAAAAGAAAGAAATGCAACCTTTAAATCTCCAGTTAACTGATTGGTGGACTGGTACAGAAGTTTCGGTGTGTCCATGTATCCATTATAACCAACCCTGGAACACCATAAATGCTGTTTTCACATCAACAGGTTGTTTAAGACACATTTCTTTACTATGACCTATACTGCATATTACAGGAACATAGAGCTTATTTCCTATAGGTATGTCAGATGTAATTATGTAATTATGCTTTTGGCCACAAGTGTGCGTTAGGAGTGCCTAGACAAATAAAGAAGCGACTTCTTCCATTTATTTGCGTTGCCAGAAAGGCCCCAGCAGGAAAAAGGCTGACTCGGAAATCAGTCACCCTGCCAGGTAGACAAGCTGTGGCAGTTTAGTGTTTTTAATTGTGGGCAGATTTTAAAGAGCCCCCCCCCCACAGACTGAAGGATTTATTAGAAGACCATTTTCCTCCTTGGAGGCGCTCAGGTTTCCCAGGCAGCACCACAGCATCTGTTCAGGCCTTTTACTCCTACTGTACAGTAACACAAGCAGCTTTATACTCTAGGACTGCTTGAAGTGAATATCTGCTCTGATTTTATTTGTTAGACTCTGATAAAGAGCGAAAAGGTTGAGAAGGATTTACAAAAAGCAGAAAATCTATTAAAAATGTGTCACAGAATGACTATAAATGC
The DNA here is from genome assembly GCA_032876305.1 of Orestias chungarensis. Taxonomy (NCBI): domain Eukaryota; kingdom Metazoa; phylum Chordata; class Actinopteri; order Cyprinodontiformes; family Cyprinodontidae; genus Orestias; species Orestias chungarensis. The sequence continues at coordinate 1,538,107 of JAVLVB010000602.1, forward strand.
ACTATATTATCTAAAGATTCCAATTTGTAAAATGTGTTGAAAATATATTTTTAGCAGTTCACTGAAGAATTGTGCAGTACTTGCATCACTCCAACATGCTGTCATAATATTACAAAAATATTAAAAGTCTAATAGTTATGTAAAGCTTTGCAAATCATTCTATATATAGGGATTTAAATACTAACTTAGTTTTTTTCTTTTCCATAATTCCTTCTCAGTGAAGATAAAGCTTAGACTGTAACTCACCAACACTCTCATAAACTTGCACTCAAGACTGAGTCATCGTTTTCTTTCTGCTGCCTCTCTCAGAGGCAGTTTTTATAAAGGTAAATTTATCTGTCTCACCTCTTTGACTGCTGCATAGCAAGAAGCCTGTCTTTGTTGAAGAGATATACCTGTTGAGAGGCCCTTCAGCTAAATAAGGATCAGATACGTTGTTCCTTACTTGGGTTTCCGACTGATTCCATTTGCTACCAGTCAGCATGTTAAAATGAAAAGTGGCTGGTATTATTGTATAAAGAAATGTTAAAAAAAGTACTGTGAAGCATTGTTTCTTTAGATTAAGTTCATAGTTTGTGTAATGTTGAATCAGATAAAGTTATGTATATAAGAAATGTATCTTAAATGTAGCTTAAAGTTTAAATCCTTGCTGCGAAGGAACATTGCATTATAAAATGAATTTACAATACCTTCCTTATCATCTATACGAATCAGCTTACTCAATGCTTCTTTATTCAGATACGTTTCACAAATAAACAAATCACTTTCCTTTTTGTATGGTTCCCTAATAATCCTAAACTCACAAAAGATTTAAACTATGAGTATAAAACCCAAAGACGAAAGAAAAAAAATAATGTTTTCCCTGACATTAAAGAAGGAGGGAGATGAGACAAACTCAGAAGGCAGTAAATGTTCCATGACTATGAACACTTTATCAAGTACATGGACCTTAACGCAAAAGGTTTTTAAGTCTTCCCGAGGAAGACAAATTTTGTATGTGATAAATTCTTGAGCTAAGAGACAGAAAGAAATTAAGGCCATCATGCAAAACAGACATAAGATGAAGCATAACAAGGCGGAAGTACAGCATACAGTACAATGGACAAATAAATCGTACGACACATCTGTGATATGCAAACTCATTACTTTAACATCTGCCTGGAGCATTTTCAATACCTTTCCGGTCACATCTGAATAAGTTGTTGAATTTAAATAAAGCAAAGATCAACAATTTCAGCTGATGTATGTTTGTTAAGTAACATTTTTTAGTGATGTCTAATATTGCAAAATCAAACTATAAATACGTAGGAAGTAAAAACTGCATGCTCATGAAAAGTAGCTGTGTTTTGATTGTGCTATAAAAGTAGTGAGAAGTGATTTTTCAAAGGATGGATCTGCAAAAAGTTTCCCTCTAGTTTTAAAGGCTTAAAGACCTAGACTGGGCACTCTCAGTTTCCATCATAATACTGTTTCAAATTGCGTTTAAAAGTAGATGACATGTTTTATGAACCCACAGAAACTGAGTAAAGTAACTAAGTGTGGAATTTCTCCATTAATTAAAATCAGCTAATTTCATATTTATACTGTAAAGGCATGCTTCAAGGTATTAATTCATGCCCATGTTAATAACATTTTCTGTCATTTAGGGTGTTAAAAAAGTCTGAATTAAGGCTATCTCTGGTATCTGGTTTGAATTACACTCACACCAGGAAAAATGACAAAAAAAAGACAGTTTATAACAAACATCTGTAAATGTATTAATATAAACTATTTTACAAAAACATTAATCACACGAAATTAGTTTTTAAGTTTCTAATTAAATAGGTAGTGGCCCATAATCTCTGATGTTGCCTTGCCTTATCATATCTAAGATTCTGTTATGGTTGTTATGGCATATTGTTTATGTGCTTAGTAGACTTGTTTATCCAAACCGTCTTACAAAGTAGGCAGTAGCGCAAAGGGGCTTGGTTAAGGATCCACACTGGATGCAGTAGCTGTATATCCTTGCTGGATTTGAACCCAGTTCTACGGATGGAAGTTAAGTGAAATTCCAATAGAGCTATCCAGCTATTTATACAAAGTTAGAAATCTGTTTTTCTTTCTCATTACTGGCTTACATCCAGTAATATGTTTATCCTTGTGGAGGCCGGTCCTGATTAAATAAGGTTCTAATTCTCACTCTAACTAAACAACATCATCCTTGTAAATAAGACATTTCTGGACAACCACCTCTTTCTGGAAATGGCAGCCCCCATACAGATAAGAATACTGTTTTTATGGTTTTTTAAACTGTGTAATCTTATTAATCTCTTTTGTGCTTTCAAATCAAAACTGAACATTTACACCAAATAATGTCAGCTCTCACACACACTTGGAAATTTCTTTTTTTTAGTTTAAGCTTCTGACCCACATGCACAAGATTAACATTTGAAATGTTTATTAAATGGAAGAAGAAAAAAGGAGATATTAATAGGAGCCCGTATACTCTGGCTTAGTGGAGCAACAAAATGGCTGCAAGAAGAGACGAGACACCAGATAGAAATGAATGGATTTTAAGTTGGAGGTCTATGTAGTCAAAGAAGCTTCTGAGCTTTGGAACGGGGGTGGATTCTGTGGAGAAATTGCAATATAGTCCTGAGCTGCTAATTACAGAGGTTGACCAGGTGAATGCTTTTGTCATAGTGCCAAAGAGGAATTCACAGCACTTCAAGTCAGTGAGGAGGCCTGGGGGTTAAACATACTAGTTGACCTTTGACTGAAGAGACTCTATTGTCCAATTACAGTCTCATGAAGAGGATGTTTAGGGCTGTCTATGATTTTCTTGATTTAATGTAAAATCCTTCTTTTCATCATCAACTCCAGAGATTCCACATTTGTCCCCCCAAAAAAACAGCCTTCTTTATCAGGTTCTTGAGGTTTTTAGGTCCCTTGCTCTGATGCTGCTGCCCCAACAGATGAAGTCAGAGGAGATGACACCCTCAACAACAGACTTATAGAAGAGCTGCGACATATTGCGGCAAACCTTGAAGGATTTTAGCTTCCTCACAAGGTAAAGTCTGTTCTGTCCCTTCTTGTAGACGGCTTCACTGTTGCATCTCCATTCCAGTCTATTGTCCAGATAAACACCAAGGTATTTGTATTCCTCAACCATCTCTACTTCTTCTCCCATGATGCAAATAAGGGTTGATCTGACCCTGCTTCTCCTTGTTTCCCTCTTGTTTTGTTCATATTCAAGATAAAATGATTGTTCCCACACTATGCCACAAAACGCTCCACCAGCTCTCTGTACTCAGCATCTTCTCCATCTCTGATACACACGAGAACTGCATAGTCAGCTAAGTATTTCTGTAGATGACAGGAGTATGACTTGTACTGGCGGTCTGAATGGTGACAGTACAGTCCCCTGTGGTGCTCCTGTGCTGCTTATCAACTTGTTAGAGTTTCCGACAAAGCAGATCAGGCTGAAGTGTGTTAAATGCACTGTTAAAATCAAATAACATGATCCTCACAGTGCTGCCTGCTTTGTCCAGGCGACAGTTGGATTGTTGATTGGAACCTTCTCCTGGGTCAGGCTAAGGTTGAAGAGGTGTTGCAAAATCTTAAAAGGCTGCTCTGCACAGGCCTTCAGGACTCTGGGACTGACACCATCTGGACCTGCAGCTTTGTTCTGGTTGTGTCTCTCCAGCTGGTTCTTCACCTGACTTCTAAACACAGAAATTTGGTGAATGTTGAATTTAATAATTAATAATAATACTCAAACTAAAAGATGCATAAACACACAAGACAGAACGAATATCTAAAAAATTAGTGAGTGAGCTGAGAAATCTAATCAAGAAGACTATTGGAGTGAAAATAGACAGGTGATTACACTAGCAGGGGAAGTGAAAAGGAACATGCGAGGAGAGAAGGTCTGACAGACAACAGACTTAGAAAATTACCAAAAACAAGCTTTATGCACTAAAAGACACAGAAAGAAAACAAAATATTATAACAGAAAATCACTGGAAAGACTCAAAACTGAAAACTCAAAGCCCAAATCACACAATCCAGAGCAATGGTGACAAACCCAAATACAAAGTATTACACATTGTGACATGTACATGTACCTGCTTGATCCCGGCCACACACTTAATCCAGATCCAGAATACTTGGCAGAAAATGTAGAAAATATTTGAGATGTGAATCCAGTTCTCTCTTTCCATTTGGAAATGCAATAAAAGAACAAAAGCAGAAACAGTTTTATGTAGTTCAAGGGTTTGTTAATTGTTTTTTTCAAACCAGATGGATCTTTATTTAAAAGTGACCATGAGTTCTCAGAGTGTTGGAGAGGTTTTGCTTTTTCATTAAAAAAATGTAAAATGCATGTTAATGTCACAATTTTTAACAAACATTCTGTTAAAATGTGATCCATATGCGAGCAAGGGGATATACAAAGAGAAGAATGACAAAAAAAATAAAATAAATGCATCAAGCCTGCCTCTTTTTTCCTACAGGACATGCACTCACAAAACACTCATATAAATGCAATGAATTTCATGACTTTAAACTACTATGAAATACCCTACCAATCAGAAATTCCTAAAACAAATGTTAGCTGTAATATTTTTAGATAAGAGTGATCACGTCCTGACTGCACTTTCAAAACTTGATCTAGACATGTTACCAAAATATACCATACCGTCAAAATGCGTTGCAGCGACCCACTTTCATGTAAAAGAACACCAGGACTTTATCTGCACATTATTGCATAACATTCTTGGAAGCCAGCGGGCCATTCCAAGTGTTTAGAGAAACTTTCCACTGCTCTTAAATAGATTTATGCTTTCTCTGGGCATTCTGTCTTTTTACACTTTTGGCCTTTCTCAATCATGTTGAGATCCTGACTCAGTGGGCAGCTATGATGTTCTTGTAGATCAATCTTTTGTACTTTGATGCTGCTCCTATTGGTGGTTGCTGATTCTGTTGAACTGCATGTACACAGGGAAAAGAGAGGAATGGATATCAAAGCGTGGCAGCATGTTAAAGTAGCATGACAGGAGTCCGACTGGAAGGCAAATCTGGGACAAGAACTCAAAAAACGCTTTAAAACCTATCATTTAGTAAATGTTTGGGATATGGTTGTTGAAAGTTTTAACCACTCAAAGTTAAATGGCATCATTACTGCAAGCGCAACTATTTAGTCTTATGTCATTATGTTTGGCACCTCCTTGTGCGCACTGAGTGCAAACTCCAAGCCTGGTGTTAGCCGTTTTTATCTTTAAACCTGAGGAGCTTACAGAGGCATTAGGAAACAGTAAATCTGTGAACCCTCCCAACATTTACAAGCTATTTAACAAGCCAAAAATAAGCAGTTTCCAAGCTGAAAATTCCATCCCTTATGGGAAAACTCTGTCTGCTGTTAAGACGAAAAAAACTTTAGATTTACCTTTTTTGACTTAGTTTTTTGTTTTTTTTTGTTTTATGTTTTTACATTTACATGAAATCATGATGTATTTCTCATCCTTCATGCTAATCTTTCTGAAGCAAAACATTTCAGACTAATCAGGGCTCTCATATAGAAATTCCAATTGTATGACTTTTCACCATCTCCAAGGATCAGACCTTTGGCCTGAGGGTTCAGACAGAAAAAAAAGGTTTGCCTTGACTGAAAGAGACAATACACACAACACACACGTGACACAAGAAAACGTGACCTTTGTGGATCACCTGTCAGGCTGAAATGCAAAATCCAAATGCTGCTTTAGGGGCTGGATTTATAAAAAAGAAACAACTTTTTTCTCTCTTTCTCATCTGCAAAATGGTTTAAGATTTGAGAGGAAATGTTGAAATAAGAGCAGCACTTTCAGGCACTGACTGAATAAATCAAGAGCCTTCAGAGATTTAAGTTAACTTCGAGAGGATTAAAAATAGTCTTCAATTTAACAGGCTTTGGATGCTGGTTGCAGGGGCAATTATTCTTATCTTGAATAAGGAATCACAACAAACAGGGAAAGTGGAAGAATGTGTGAAATATTGCTTCAGGAACGGTAAATAAACAGCTGGCTCCCAGCACAGCAGCCAAGGAAAGGGTCTTTTTGGGGCTGAGGAGGTCCCCTTCCACTCAGATGAGAACAGAGGTCAGACAAGTTCATGCTGTCTTTCATCATGAACTCTCACGGCAGAGACAGCAAACTGATGTCAGAGCTTTTTGTGATTAATTAAGGTAGTAAAAGGGCTAACTCAACACTGTTGGTTGCTTACATATGTCCATACAAAACCCATATTTGCTGCTACTTAGAGGATCATAGCTCTCCAAGAAAGACCCACGATTTTTTATCTTAAACCTTTAACACAGGTTAAATGCATCTTTTTATTAGTTATGATAAATACAATCTCATGCAGGTAGGTTTTGCATGAGCAATTTATGAAGGACCAAGAAAGACAGCAGTTAGGGTTTAAAACAATATTCATGGAGTGAGTAAAGGGATAAGAGTAAAGTAAAACAAGTAAAACAGTATGTGTTGGGGAAAAGAACATAGAGCTTCATTATGAACTCACTATCCCAGCCACAATAATGGTGGTGGCATCTTCCAGCTGTGGGATACACTTCTTAAACAGGAATAGAGAAGCTTGCCAAAGTTGATGAGATAAGAGATTAAGCAAAATACAAAGGAATCCTGGAAGAGACCTCTTACACATTGCTAAACACAGCAGGCTGTGATGGAGGTTCACCTTTCAGCAGGAAAACAACCATAAACAGCCAGAACTAAAATTTATGGTTTAGATCAATAAATATGTATGTGTTGGAATGTCTCTGTAAAAGTCCAGCCGTAAATCTAAATGACCATCTGTGTCAAGACTTGAAATTTGATGTTGAGAGACAATCACCATCCAATCAGATTCATCATGTGCACTTTTGGGTCAAAGCTGTAATTATAGCCAAAAGTCTGAACAAATTAGATTATTTATACAAAGTACATATATTAATAAATGTATGTAATTGGAAGTGACTTAGTGACTTTGGAAGGGACAAATCTGTGCAACATAAATTAAATGTTTACATTAAAAATTTGTTTGGATAGGTATAGAAAATCCAAAATAAAAACATTTGCTTCAGTTTATCCATAAGAAAATGTCCTTAATGTATTGATATTTTTTTATGCCCTCATATGGATGTTGTTTTTGTTTATAGATCAGTTTATGTATTGGGGACATCTCTGGTTTAAATGCTTACCTATCAAGATTTTATCTGGCAACAAAACAAAGAGGAAAACACTCACCACGTTAGGTGAAATCTATATAAAGAGAAGTTACATGAAATTAGGAACATTTTTTAAATAACCATGAATAGTCATTGTATATGCAGAGAGAAACCCAGGAATGTAAAATAATCCCATTTTTCCAGAAGGGAGTAAGGAACCTGTGTGCCCTGCTTAAATCTTCTATGCTACGCCTGCTTCCCGTTTAGCTTTGTACAGAGGCCAGCCGTTAGATTATCTGATTCAGATTATATCTCATTTTTAAAACTGGGTCTATGTGTGAACGCATAATTAATAAAAGAAATAACATACGTAATGTTTTGTGGCTGCATGCAGCCGGAACCCTCATTGTTTGCAGATGTAATGCTTTTTTAATGAAAGTGTTTTTTTATAACTTCTTTGTTACGTATTTTCAATTTGGTCTCATTTCCTGTATGTTTACATGTTTGCTGTTATCTTTATACTTTAATTATTGATGATTATTGTTTTCTTTCTAGTTGGCTTTGTTATTCCTGCTCTTTCTTAAGATCTGTGCTTTTCCATAGTGTTTATTCCCCTACAATTTCCTTTTAATTCTGTAGGGGCTTCCTTCGGAACGCCTCGCTAATCACCTTTAACTGCAGCTCCTAGTTTCCAATCAGCCACCTGCAATGGTCTATTAATTAGGCTCCTCTGTGTTTCATCTCCTCATTTTCTGTCACTCATTGCTGGATTCCTCAATTTGCTTTGTTGTTGTCGTGCCTTTATTCTTTTGGTGTACAATGTTTATTTTTTATCCTCAAAATGATTCTCCTAAACTCTCGTCTACGCTTTGGTTTTCCCTCCAACTCAACTCTTGTGACAGGTTTCGTTTAAAAGCATAACTCGCAGACATCTGGTGCTCCTTTTTTTTTTTTTTTTACTATCTGCCCTCTTCCTTTTGCATTATCTGCTTTGTTTACTTTGCCACGCTTTCATTTTTAAAATGACAACAGAGCAGTATTTTCTTTTGCAGAATCCCGTCATTCACATTCTTCTGCGGGTGAAAGAACAGACTGGTAGCCTATAAGTCTGAAACAGCTGGACACATGCATGTATTAAAAGCAGATGTGGCCTGGAATGTTCACCACATGGAAAGTCTGATTGTGTCTATACCTCTACGGTAATAGGGGGACATAACAGCCAAAGGTTTTCTCAGTCGAGGCACAAAAAAAACAGGCCTGGAAAATTGCATCATTAACACTCTGAGTACCAAGCATCCAGTTCTCTTTCTGTAGTTTTTTTACAACCTCTTCTCTATTTTAGGCACATTTTTTTAAACTTAAGCAAACTGTCTGGCAGAACATGAACACCAAGCGTTCAGTGTCATGTTCAAGTGTTCATGTGGTGCTTGACCGCAAACATGTGCATAAAAATGTACAGTTATCGTTTTATACTGATCTGGTGCAACCAGTAGTTTTCAGAGGCCCCTAATGAGTAAATTGGTGTGTCATTTATTTTTGTTGTTACATGAAAACCTCAAAGTTTAAGTTAGCATTGATCAGCATGAGGATGAAGAAACGATTTCCAGTTGTTGTCAGAAGTATTGTTAGCTACAAGTACCTTGATCCTTAGTAAATTTCAAAAAGTAAGATATCGACATCAGAGTCACCTTTTTTTTTACGTAGATCACCACATATCTGCTTCGGATTTGGGGGCACTGCTTACTTCTTTTTCATTTTTGTCTTTGCATGTACGTAGCAGAAAAATATTTTTTTATTTGTTAAAACTATGAATAATTACCTATTCTATTTCACGCTTTGGTGCAAGAGTTTCAAAGGGTATGAATAGTTTGGCAAGGTGCCGAAAGTACTACCCCCCAGTTAAATCAACCCTGCTTACTTTGTGAGCAATAGCACCTGGCAGAGAAGCAGAACATTTTACCTTATGGTCAGCACATAAACACAGAGATTTTGTTGAGATCTGAACACACAATCATGGAAAATTGGTTTGCAAATCGTTGCACAAACCTCTGTTCAGACATTTGACAGTAAAATTCCTTCTGCTAAATCATTTAGGACTCTGAAAGCCTTTGTGTTGATCTTGCTCTTAAGGCACAAAGATATACATTCCTCAAATGCTGACCAGAGGTTGTTAATGGGTTTCGACTTGTATCTGGTCTCCCCATCATGCTGCTTCCAGCACGACTCCTAAGTGCATCCAAACTATTGAAAACCACCATATGTGACCTCGTCATCAATGACTTGGCAAGCTAGCAAGCGGGGCCGCACACTGAGGAGTAGACGAGTAACCTGACAAGGGAGCAGTTTACAGAATTAGCTCATGTCTTTTTGGGCATCCAGCAACATAACTGTGGTGAGTCTGATGGGCTCATGAGCAAACATTTGAAACTTTGTCAATGGATTAGCTGCCTCCAGCACGTAATGTCTGAGTTTTACAGATTAACAAGTAACATCATAATCTAAAAGCTAAAGTGATTATCTATGTAATTTAAGCTTTAAAAACTACCTAAAGGCCCAATACTAAATACTAAAAACTCAATGAAGCTGCCTTTATATTCCAGTAATGCAGATATGCATCTGCAGCTGATCTTTAGACTAAGATTATTATTTTTTTAATCTCCAAACCACACTGTAAACCCGAATAAATTAGCAAAACTTAAAAAACGTAAAGCAATCAATTGCCCCACGTTTTTTGAGTTCATAAATTAAAAAATTTGAGTATATCATTGCATATATATTTTGAGTTCATGTTAAGCGTAATTTGAAATTATCATTAAATTAGATTTACTAATTAAGCCAATTCAAAAATGTTATGTTTATGCTACTCAGAATATTTTATTCCTGTGTCTCATTTTAATAACTCAAAAAAACGTAATAGTTTCAAGCATGAAAAGTCGAGATATTTATGTTTCAAGAACTTAACATTTATTAGTTTCTCCAATCTATGGTTTAATTACCCACAACTCAAAAAACATTTACGGCCAAACTTAAAATATTTCTGGCAACTGATTGCCTTAAAAATAATAAGTACTCTTGATTTAAAAATCCAAAAACAAAACAAATAACATACATTAAAAGTATACATATATTTTTTTTGTATTCAGATGTTTAGTAGAAACATTTCCTGGCAAGTCTTTTAGCAAAAAAATATCTGAAAAATTAAAATTAAAAACACAAATAAATAAATAAACCAACAATTAGCAAGTTTACTTCCGGCCATTTAGTTTATACTAGTACTAAGAAAAAAAATCTTCATGTCCCAAATAGCTTATAAACAGTTAATGCAACATTACCAGGGGTGCATAAGCAAGTCTTGGGTCCTGACCATAAATTTGACTTTAGAGAGATTTGCCCACTCCTGTCCCCTTCAGCACAAAACGAAACAAACAAAATTAATATTGTTAAATTCAGTTTAACATTTAATAAATTAAGACAACAAATAGAAAGACAGTGTGCTATTTGGCTGAAAACCCCTGTGGAATATGTTCTAACGGAGGGAGATCTTGAGTTAGACACACAACATAGGATCATTTTTAAACGTCTGCAGTTTGGGTGAAAGTTTAGAGTCAAAAAGACCAAGCAAGATTTTTTGCGTGAACTCTAAAGTGTTTGTCATTCCCTTGGGATATCTGAGAGGTAGTGCGTAGATTAGGCTGAAGATTACCACAAAGGCATCAGCAACCCTGGGGAGATTGACGACCACATCACCCTCTAGGACGACGAGAAACTCTTGATGAGTGGTAGTGAAGTGGGCTTGTGGCATCATCACTGACGGTTGTAAGGAGGACTACTGCATCCCCAGGTCTGTCTCATCCTTATAAATACAAAGGGAAATCATATACTTACAACATTTACAGAAACTGGCTGTGGCAATTTTGATTACAGTTGGACGTCACATAGATAACAATAATACATAAGTCTGAAAAACTCCTGTTTATTCTGATGTGTTGTACTGTCGTTCCTGGGAAAGTTAGATGCTTTTATGTATTCCACAGGCTAATGACACCCCACTTGATTGTCTTTGCAATTTATTTTTTTGATGCCTTAATGGGCTCAAAATTACAATTCACACTTAGAAACTTTGCCAGAGATTTGTAGTTGAAACACTGGTACACATACAAATATTCCAGTGTGTTGAAAATAGAATGAAAATATGAATTGGTTACTTACCACAAATGTTCTGGAAAATCCAGAGACTTCCTCTGGTAGATACACAGGAAGGACATAAAGAACAGTGGTACACCATGTGCGGACATCATGTAATTCCTAAAAGGATTAAAATAGTGACAATATTGACAAGTTTACTAATCAAACACAATGCCAAACAGTCCCAAGTAATTATAAATGAATAAATTACCAATATCTGCACATAAATCAATTAATAACCAGCTGACTGGTGCAATTGTGGAATTCAAAAGTTTATATGAAGCATCAAACTCCCAACCTTACACTAAGACTCTACCTGTGAAATATCTAATTACCTGTGTATCATGAACTTTTAACATTTCTGCATAAGCATCTGCATTCATTCCAGTTATGTAAGCTTTCTGTCTAAATAATGTTGATGTTGGGGTGTGAAGGTTCATTCTCAGGTTTTTTCCAACTTCCTTTCCCAGCATTTACAGCGACCTCCTGACATCCAGCCCTCCTCATCTTGGTCGTGTAATTGCCCACTTTAAACTTGATGCCGTTCTTCCAACCTTTCCATCCATTGTCAGATCGAGCTTCTTTTGACTGAAATTTGAAAATGCAATCATCATGAAGGCATGGCGGAGGGCTAATTTGACAAAGTGGCTGTGCTGCAGTCTGCAATGTTTAAATACATGTTCTAGTGGTAAAAGCTGTACACACCTTACAGGTGTGCCGTGAAATTTATCCAATTTTACCTAATTGGTCTAAAAAGATTTTTTTGAAATAATCTGCAAATATTAAGCCAATATGCCATTTTCGAGTGTCTGTGTTGCAGTTGTGACTAGCGGCGTAATCCTGTAATTTCCTTATCACTAAATGGCCATAGGTACATAGCATATGTTAAAATAAGAGATAAAGAGATAAAAATACATTTTTGTGTTTATTTTATTCATATTCAAGACACTTTGATAAGAATTACTTATATTTAATATATTACATATTTAATATATGCGACTATAGAGTATCATTTGTTTACATTTTTGGTTGGTGGTGTGCCTCGTGATTCTTTCAATGAAAACAAACGTTGAAAAACACTGTTTTAGAGGACACGTGTCATGATTTCAAACGATCATACCCGTCATACTAACAGTGTACAACAATATACACAAACAGATCAAAACAAAGGAGATGTGCAGTATGTCCGTTAGCCTATTCAAAGCATTTTATTTCACAAATAAGTCAAAGTTGGCCTCGTAGCATCCATTAATTCTTATCATAGCAATAAATAAATAAAAAAAAAAAATAATAATAGGTATTTTTTATTTAGTTAACCAGCTAATTTAATTTGCAGAGTTGTTTTTTACTTAGCCCAAGTCACATCGCATGGCGTTAGCTTCTGCTATCACTCACAACACTGACACAGCTCCACCACAGATTTCGAGTTTTTATTGAGCAGTTCATGATACCTAACTATTCACCGCTACTTGAGATCAGTCAGTTTTCTTTAAAAATACATCAGCCTGCCCATGTATCCATAAGCTAGCTGGAAGAACGACTTTGCCTGCTAGCTTGCTAACCTAACGGTTGACCGTTTTTAAATGTCGAACGAGACTGACTTTGTCCGTCTTAGAAACACATTGAACCTCCAGAAACAAACATTCATGCAAGTTTTATTTGGACTACTTACATTCACAACTGAGACACACAAAGCAGAGCAGAGCTGAGTTACCTTTAATCAAAGTCTCCCGCTCTTTTCCTCCTAAATACTACAAAATTAAATATGTGAGCGCTTCAGGTGCAAGAGACTTATTTTTTAAATTTAAAAGTTATTTATTAACCATCCAACATTTTAACATGCAAACTATTAACAATGAAAACAAAAATAAATAAACGTATATAAACGTGTGTGTGCGTGTGTGTGTGCGTGTGTCTGATGTTTAATATATAAAAATATATTTAATGCAATTATTTTATTCTTAAATTGTCCCTAAATTGATTGATTGATTTTTTTTCTTTCAAAATAAGATTAAAAAAATCATGTTTGATCTATAAAGATTTCAGTTACTCCGAGTTAATCATTTTAAGTAACGGGTAAGTGAAATGTAAAATGTTCATATTATTCAAACATTTCAAGGTAAATCATCTCAAAAAGAAGGAAATTGCTCCTGGCACTCAACATACTTTAAGTAAGTACAACTTTTAAGAAGATTTTAGGTTCACACTACTTAACAGAATTACTTATTTTGAACATTCGGGTGCATGGGAGCAGCTTTGTTTGCTATTTTTGTGTAAAATATGTTTTATATCAGCGGTTTACGTTCATTAAAGCAAATTCCTTTTAGCCGCTGACTAATGTTTTATACTTTGATCACAGTATAAACACATTTACAGTGAGTAATGATGAAATATTTCCTGGCTATTTATGGCACTGGGATCACGTGCAGTTTCAGCATGAGCCTGTGGTTTGGTCTTTTTCTCTTAGCAATGATGACGCTCATTATATTATTAATTTAAAAAAAGAAGCAAGCTGTAAACATGTCAAAATTTGATGAAATGCTCCAATCATCAGCACCCAAATTATTCTCCTACTAGGAGGGAGTCATTGTAAACAGGCACAACAGGAGAGGCAAGAATAAGACAACCACTGAGCCTCAATTATCCTCGTTTATGAGGAGATTTTCCAGGGCTTTTTTTTCCATGAAATTGTACTCAGTTTTATCATGTGAAGACCTTCGGAGAATGTCCACGTATCTCAAGAAAATTCTTTAAAAGAAGGCTTAAATGAAGGAAATTAAAATGTCTGGAGCAACACATTACATGAGAGTTACACTGGGATTACAGCACTTTTTATTGAGATGGTATTTTTAGAAAGGGACTCTAACATTAAATATTGTTCATGGATTTTCACTAAAGTTAAGTTGGAGGCTTATTGTTCTGTGTTTTGTGGCAGGAGAGGTTTTATGGACCATATCAGCTCTCAATTTTCTGCCTCGAAGATTTAAAATATGATTTTCTGAAAGCAGACATCCAGGTTAAAGGCTGCTTTAAAAATATATTAGTTAGCTGCAAGGCAAAACGCAAGTCTTTTAAAATAAATTATACAAATGTCTATTTTAATCCTTCCCACACTAAAACAAGAACAGAGATCCTGTTGGAACCAGTTTTGGCCTTTGACTCAGAATAATTGATAGTGTGCAGCTTATTTGCTACTGGCCAGGGGATTTTCTTTTAATACCCATTTTTCTAATTCAACTAAATAAAAGTTCTATATAGAAAAATAATACATTTCTTGGCCTCATGTGCTTGTCGGTACTTTACATAAAATATAAGTGAGAAACAAGGTAAGAAATACATGTCAGAATAAAGGTCTATCAAAAGGAAGATTTAGTGATGCATTTAAAATGAAAACGTTCAAACATATGAAGTCCAAATAGATTTGGGCCTTTTTCTGTAGGTTAAAAAAAACATTCTTACTTAATTTTACTGCAATAATGCCTCACTTTAAGATTAAAGGTACAGGAGAGGATCTTCAGCTCGTTCTCATTTTCACAACACTGTGCATGCGCCACCTCATCTTCAGTAACGCCCCCTGATATCTGTGGCGGGATTTGTGTGCCACCAGGTTTGCACGCACAGAGCTATCTGAAGGAGCAATAATTGTGAGCGTGTGCGTATGAATCTCAAACGCGCGCTCAAAGGTGCTCGGACACGCGCTCAGCTCTGACAAAATGCTCGCTCGCTCAGCTCGCGCTCGGCCCTGTGTCTGCGCTCGCAACTCTACATTATATGTAAATGAGCCGCGCTCCCAGCCAATCAAAGACTAGCCTTTTTCATCCAATTAAATAATTCCTTCCAAACACTTCTTCGCTTCCATGGAAAACAGCCAATCACAACCAGCAAATTAAGGGACTGGATCAAGAACCAGACGTTTCCGAAGGAAAGACACAATAGAAGATAACATGGTTATTTTTCCAATTTTATAGGGTTAGAATTAATTTTTCTATTTAAGTATACAAATGTATTACTTACTATAATTTTTATTAAGGCAACTTTCTATTAAATACTGTAATACAATTTAATATTATCCGCTGTCCCACTATTAACTGGAGAAAGTTCATGTTAATGTTTTTTGTATTAAACAAGCAAGGTAACCGCTGTCAACGGAACAGCTGATCTTATCCTAGGAACACTAACAGATGACAAGATGGAAAAAGAGACAAAACTATGGAGTAAGATCGCTGTCAAAAAGGTATATGCAAAACTCTAACATTCGTATTTATATCTCAATAAAGTTCTTGTACCCAAAACTGATGAATTATTTGTAGGTCTTCAGCTTTGTGTATTTGGAAGGAATTCTTTGATTGGATGAAAAAGGCCAGTCTTTGATTGGCTGGGAGCGAGGCTCATTTACATATATTATAAAGTTGTGAGCGCAGACACAGAGCGGAGCGCGACCAGAGTGACCTGTCAGAGTTGAGCGCGTTTCCGAGCACCTTTGAGCGAGCGCGCCCACCTATGAGCGCGCGCGCGTTTGAGATTCATACGCACACGCTCACAATTATTGCTCCTTCAGATAGCTCTGTGCGTGCAAACCTGGTAGCACAAAAATCACGCCATAGATATCCGGAGCGCGTACGTCCTCAGCACATGCAGTCTGTTTACATCTGCGGGATTGGTTTTACAGCAATGAATTAGCTACCAAAAGGGTATTTGTTTATGAAAACTCTCGTGAAAGAACATTTGACAGTAATTAATGATTATCAGTCATAAATAATCACGCCATTGGGTAGTCATTCCACATTTTTGATTGGCTGTAATTTTATATGGGATTTTCCATTGAAATGTTTCTACTGGAGGATCTTTCCTATACCTTTAAGACATGCAACGAGATGATGACAAGCAAGTGAAAGAAAAGTGATGAATAGATTTTAACATTTCTTTTTTAAATAAAAAATCTTTAAAGTGTGGTGTTAGTTTTTTTTAAGATCCCCTGAGTTAATACTTTGTGGAAGTACATTTAGCTGCAGATACACCCGTAAGTCTACGGAGTATGTCTTTACGTACTTTCCTATTTTAAGACTAACACTAAGATGTTTATCTGCATTTCTTTGCAACATATCTCAAACTAAGGCTGAATAATTGGAGGGTGTTTGATAACTCCAGTCTCAACTTTGAACTGTTCTATTGGTTGTAATTTACATCAGTGTTAATTTAGAATTGCTTCCTTGTTGGGAAGTAAAGCTTAATTCCAGTTCAGGTCTTGTAGGTGTAGTTGTTTTCGAGAAATGTTTTGGAGGACAACTACACTTTTCGTCAATCAAAGGTTGGAACAATTGTTTTAAAAGCAAGCCTGGTTTCCTTCATATTTATGATGCTCTTTGACGGCTTCTGTTCTACAACAAACCAACAAGCCCTTTGCTGAACAAATGAACTTGTGCTGAAATCAAATTACACAGAGGTGGGTAATGTTTACTGAAAGCATTTGAATGCAGGTTTTTTAGATTGTTACAGTAAAGGGATCGATACAAACACATGCTACCCTTTCTGGACTTGTGCTGCAAGAAATGTTTGAAAAACATTAATTATTTTCTTCTAGGCTGAGGTTTGTAGAAAAAAACAAGACGTTTGCAACTGGTTTTAATTAGTACCATGAGATCTACAAAACTGTTTTAATGTGCCTCATGACATCGACATTACTTCAGAAAAGGGACAGAGTCCCTGTAACCTTTTTTTTTAGGGAATGTATCAACTTTTACAGAAATCTGTGATTTCTAGAAAACTGGCAAAAAGTCATTTGATATGGATGCTATTTGACCTTAGTAGTAACACAGCAGACAGTTTGCTCTCTCTGACATTCATTAGTGTGCCACACACAAACCACACCATGTTTAAAATCAAGGCGTATCACACCACCAGGGTTTATTTTCCCCTGCTGCTATTTAAATGAAGCTGTAATTATAGATTCCTCATTTCTATAGATCAAAACAACAACAAAAAAACAAACAAAAAAAAAATGAAAGAAACAGATTTTTCTGTATTTACAAGAAAGAATTTCAGATATAACTCAGCTTTGCATCATTGCTTGGCAGACTGAATGCAGTAGTCATCTGGACAGTTGTGGTAATTATTTGGGTGTCTGTCTGCTCCTCCGGCTTGTTCAATTACGTCTAAACCAGTATCTGCTGCATGAATGCTGTGGCTAACCACAACTATACTACCACATAAACACAGCTGACTTGATTTAATGTAATTTTTGCTAAAATTAAAACAAGACACTGTACAGTTCAGGTATTTGAGAGACTTTTAGTTAACTATTTGGGAGACCGTTTAAGACCACAGACTTTGCAGTTTCACTAACCACTCCCTGTTCCTTTGTCTCAGCTAAAAAAGTAAATATATATCTTATAATCACTTGGGTGTTAATTTTTTTTTGCACTTAATTGTCTTGAGCCCTAACAATGTTACCAGGCGAACAAAACTGGTAAAAATATACTGTTCTGCTGCCTCCAAAGACCCACCAGAGTGTAGTGGTGAATTATATCCCCTTCTGCTCATTTATCAGGGCCTGGATTTTAAAGTTGGAGGGAAGGTTAAGAAGGCAGCAACAATTCCTCCAAAGAATAAGAATAAGCCAGTGAGAACAGTCACAGCTGGAGAGGATATAAAGTCTCCTTCTTCAATACAAAATTTGCCGTGTTGAAGTGGCGGAACATTTTTCTGCATTTCATTATGAAATTGGCAGAGAGTCCACCGGTTCTGTGTTCCACCTGTGTGCCAAATGCCACGTCCCACAGTATGAAACGTGAATTCAGCTAAAAAAAAAAATCCTTCAATAAGCCCATTAAAAAAAAAACTTTGATGAAAAAATTCTGCAAACTCACATTTATTCTTTTGGAATATTTTCTTATAACCATCATAACGTTTATTGGTCATGCACAATTAAATATACTTTCCAAAGACCATAAGCCTGTGTTTTTCACAACAAAGCGAAAGAAAAAGGTTTCCATGTCTGTCAATTAATTCACTGTGCACTGTTGCTGATTCCACTGGAATTAAGGAGGGTAAGTAGTAGTAGGAATGGGGGAAGCTTATATCTCTATTAACAAACAAAATCTAGCTATTTTTGTTTTTCAAAACTTTGTAAAACGCAAACCTTTCATTCAGTTTACTATAAGTTACATGCTTGATCACAAACAGTCCATATACCACAAGTTTTTGTGTTGCATCCTTGCTACATGAGTTCCCTGTTCTTTACCAGGCTTTAAAAGGATTCTTAATTAACCTGATATGCATGCCTAAATAAAATCATATATTATCCTGTTTTAGGTATAAAGTAAAGATATTATTATATTATAATATTCTTTTTTTTTTTTTTACCATGACTATATCCAGGTTCTGATACCATAATATAAATGCCAGTTTAACTAGAAGCCAGAGGATGGAGTTGTATGAGTAACATTAAGAATTCTGATTCAGGCCTTAGAACCTGTTTATTTATATTTCCCCAGGATCTTTCGGCTCTTGCTTTATTCACCTCTTGGTTAGTTTTTTACGGCCAAAAATGAGTCTGATTTTGTTTGACGTGCACTTTAAAGCAATACAATAACTCATGTTAAGTCATGTTTGTGTTCCTTTGACAGATGCAAATTCATTATCCATCATCATTGTTAAATATTTTTTTCACAACATGCAGTCACCAGTCTATGTTAAAGAAAGTTTCTGGCTGTTCACCAGATAATACAACAAGTGTCTTAAAAGATTGTCTTGGTTGTGTGGTGCTGGAATGGCAATGTTCAGAGCTATTCCAACACTTCATTTCAAAGAGCTGCCTGATGTAAACTGTCAACTCTAAAAGTAAATCTGTGGGTAAGAAACCCCAAACATTTAGTCGCTGAAGTTTTCCTCGGAATAATTGTGAACATTTTTGCAAAGATAATAACACATGATGGGGGACGCTGGGGATGGGTTTTTTCGATCTTTTGCACGTAGGTTCTAGTAAATGACGCCATGTAAACAGACCCTGTTCCAGCAATCTGTAAAGTAAGCCACAACACCCCTTCCACCAAAAAATTTTCATCCCCCTTGGCAAATTCCAGCACAATGACTGAACTGTCCAATAAAAAGCTGAGACATGTTTCGGCTCATCCTCACTGCCAAAAAATCAATTGTTTACTTTCTATATACACTTGGATGTGTAATAAGTAATATATCACATTACGTGACCTAGTCTTGGTGGATTTTTCCATAAAGGATCCCTCAAACCTGTCATATGACTAAAAGTGCGCATCGTGGTCGAATCTGTGTCATGGTTTTAACTTTTAACTGCCCTGGTGTGATAGCCTAAATCCCATGTTTGCTAATACAGAAAAATATGTGTACACAGATGTGTTTAGTTGATAAAACTACAAAACTATGTTTGAATACAGTTTTTTTTTACGGCATAGCAACCGTGTTTACTCGTGCCTATCAAAACAGGCTCTCAGAGACCACTTCACATCGCTAGAAATCTATTCGTTTTTTTTAACTTTTCAATTTTATGGCTAAGCTGCTGCAGCTGTGTGATAAGAAACAAAATTGTGTAATCGAATTTTTCTGCGTGCTACTAAACAACAAAAACTCAATAAAATGAGTGATTCATTTTTTAATCATCAATGCTCATGGTAGTAATTTTTTATTGAAAACAACTCCACACCATATTGTTTCAGTTTTGTTGCGGGACTTTTTTTAATTCCTGAGGGACTGCTAACAAGCCCAGACAACCTCACACCATCCAGCACTGTGGTACAAGGATGGTGGAAAATTCTGACTCATTAAAATTTTAGCAAAGGACTAATCAAGAGCATAAAAGAGCTTGATTCAATTTATTTCAAGACGTTTGCAGTCTATACTGCAAACATGAGGGACTTTCCCAAACTTTATCTCATTACAAACCACAAACTCTGAAGCATTTTATAAATCTTGTTTTGGGAATGGCCAAATCAAATCCCATCAACGATTTGTGAGAGTGGAAAATTGCTCTCACAAACACTAAATCCAGTTTGACTAAACTTGAGTCACTTTTTCAACAAAACAATTGGAAAAATATTGAGTCTCTATATGCAAAACTAGTAAAAACCAAAATCTAAAGACATGCAACTGTAATCATATCAAAAAGGGATTCTATGACATATTCAATCAGTAAAGGTGAATATCTTTCCAGTTCACAATTATGCATTACATTCTGTCAAGTCTTGTTAAAACCCATTTAGATTGTTTCTTTAAGGTGTATGCATTATTTTTCTTGTTTTGTGACTTTCAGGCATTTTCTATGTGACTGTTTCTCTTTACGGTTGAAATTGGGGACACATTGTACATTACTTTGTTTGAAACAACAACAACGGCCTGTTTGTTCTCTGGTGGATTAGCAGTCAGTGGATTGTTCAGGTTTGCATGCTGGTGGTACCACCATCCATACCAGACATTCCAGCCCACCTCCATGGACAAATCCTCCACTGCTCAACAATTAGGCCTCCAGCAAACATATTTATTAATGAAAAAGTTTCTTATTGAAATGAATCCTGTTTTCTTGACATTTTTTGAGGCAAGTTCCTCAAAGCAGGACAACATCACCAACAGGAAAGAAGCATCCATAAAAGGTTAAAGCGGCACTCTCATCACAAACCTTCACATAGTCTTTGAGGCAGAAATGGTATGTATGTCTGTGAATATTTTGTGGTTTCTGAATGTGTCTTTTATGTTTGTTTTTTGTTTTGTTTTGCCTTCCATTTTTTACTCCCTTGTATTAGTTAGCTGGGACTTTGAATGTATTCAGCAGTTTCCATCCGTGAGACTGAAAGCAGTGAGAATGCAATTAGGAGATGGTAGATTTTCTACTAAAACAATGACTGATAGTACTTCAATTAGAGTCATACATGTGTTGTTTGTGTCTGTAGCCGCTGGAGATGTACTACTGAACCACAAAGACATTTCATTAGAGTTGAGTAACATGAATTATTAACATTCTGAATGATGTTCTTGTAGTTAGGAGAGATAATGACTGTAATCACCCTTTTTAATCTATTTGTTGTGGGCAAAAAAACGCCTTAAGCAAAAAATGTCAAGTCTTTTATCGGCCAAATTCTTCCCACGTCCCATCGTCGATTTCCTGCGGATAACGGCTTGCAACTTTTGAACTGTAAAAGTAGAAGATCTGGTTTCAAATCTTTGATGATGCAATACACATTAGAGCTTCAAAAAATTCATTGTTGAATTTTATAAAGACTTACAGGACATGAAGTCGCTTGCTGGGAATTAAACCGTAGCTTTAAAGTGCGTCAGACTGAGCACATTTGCTTCCATTATGCTTCGGCTAACAGAGCAAATACATTGTAAGATTTGATCGTCATGGTGATAATCAGTCCAATTTAAAAATGGTATTACTTAACTTTGGATTTTTTCATAAATTTATTTCAGAGTAATGGAAATTTCTGCACTTTTGATAAATTAGCTAATGTTTCCTAAAAATGCCATGAAGCAACTACTACTCCCCTCTTTTTCAGCGCTTTCTTGATGTCTAGACATAAATCATGAAATGAAGCTAAACTGTCTCTTGTGCATCTCACAATAATTTTCCATGATTTTAAACAATATAAAAATTAGATAATCAACCCTGCTTATTGTAACTATCCATCCATCCATCCATCCATTATCTAACTCGTTTATCCTTGTCGGGTCGCGGGGGTCTGCTGGTGCCTGTCTCCACCTTACAATGGACGAGAGGCAGGGGTACACCCTGGATAGGTTGCCAGTTCATTGTAACTATTTTGAATGTAAAACAATAATCTAAAGATTTTACACTTTTTGTGTTTTAGTTAAACTGATTTACATTTTCTCACAGTACTACAAACTACAAACTTTAATGTCGTTTTTTTAGATTTCAAGCACTAGACCAGCTGTTGCCTCGCTTCGCTGCTTTATCACTGCAAAAATATCAAAATTCCACAGAATGATACTGCCACTATGTTTCCTGGGATGCAATATGGCTTATGCAAACTTCTCATGGCTTTCTTTCAGCAGTGGCTTTTTTTCTTTCATGCCAGATCGGTGAAGTGAATTACTAAAAGATACTCTGTAATGGAACCCATTCTGTGGGTTTTGGTGGTGTATCTTTCGAGATTTGCAACTCTGCCATATTCTTTTTATCTTAAACAGTTCTCTGGGAAGTCTTTGCGGTTTTAAATATTATTTTAAATCTAACAAGGCGTGTTAAAAGGCTATGCTCAGGCCCTTATGTCCCTTAAAATTGATACTAATCTCCTTTGTTTTTATCTAAATTCTAATTTTCATTGGGATGACATCAGCTCTGGTAACTCATGTGTTAAATCATTGTGTTGAATGCTTATCTTAGCCACATAGCCACAGGCTACAATGAAAGCTTTTTCTTTCAACTGCGGCAATAACCACTCCTTTACCAGTGATTGTTACAATTAAGAATTAGGTCTTGTTGAAGTACTGTTTAATCAAATTTTGTGTAGAAATCCTATCACTTGCCAGAGGCATTGGGCTGTGTAAATTGACAGTATGAACTTATTAAATGTTTAGCAAAGTGTTACGTAGGCTGCTCCACCCGCTGGAGCAAGCGGCGTCTGTCTTTCGTCTGAGCGGGAGCTGCTGCCCTCCCGTTTCCTTCTCGCCTGCTCCCTGTTGAGGTAAAAATGACTCACTGAGTCAGCAGCTGGTCTCCGTCATCGCCAGTATCACCCAGGATTCCACAAAAGGCCTTCTGCCAAATCATTAAACAGTGGCAACATCACTTCCCCTTTATCCTTTTATGGATGTGTTTTCTTCCAAGACAAATCAATGCTTGCAAGGAAAACAAAAATAAGGAAAATATTCTTATTAGAACAAGCACATTTATTATTTACATTCCTTTTTTTAATCAAGAGGTAGGAAAACCCTTTGAGGACAGATGCATACAGTAAAAAGACATCAAGCACTTTTTATTTATGTAGTTGCAAATACAAATCAGTTCAGACAGTCTATTACAATTACTCAGTTCTGCTCATCAAAAAATATAATTGAATCAAAATCTAAGAAAGGACAGCGTATGTTTCTTTAGTTTTAATGGTTTAAATGGATTGAATTTAGTTCAATAAAAAAAAAAAATCTGCATTATCAATAAAATGATTAGTTATATTCATTTAAGAGTCTGATTGGAACTGTAGTTTTAGGTGTCGTATGACAACAATTTTTGTAAACTGATGTTACACAATAAATGAACAGAACTGAACAGAATAAGACTAAATATCAATCAAATGCTTTATTCAGAGAAAGTTTAACCAAAAAGCCTTCGCAATTACACCTTCATTTCCTCTTAAAACCTCCGTCTTAATGTTTGCGGCACTACAGAGTTTATGGTGGGGCCAAATGTGTTATAAAATATGTTTGTAAATATATAAACTCCCTCGCTTGACATAGTTAGACACATAAACACGTTATCACCTGCTTGTGAACTGTTTCCATTTTGTAGTATCCAATCTCACATTACTCTGGAATTCAGTTTATTGGGTTTTAGATACAAATACAGACGTCTTGGCGGTATCCATTACGAGGTAGAACTTCTTCATATTAGTATGTGAGATGACAAAAATGAACCAGACGTAGAACACGGCAGTCTCTGTTTCAGCCTGAACTGTTTATTATAGATGAGTGAATTCTGTTATTAAATGTTTAAACCAAGGTGTTTAGCTTTCACCATTCCACTGGCAGAAAGAGACAGGTGGGTCCACACTCCACCATGTTTTCCTGAAACAGGGAGGTGCCGTGCAGAATGTTGCTTATTTGGAGGAGTCACCATGGAATCTCCTGTCCCTTCTGTTTTGACTGAGCATTAAAGGCGTTGGAGATGGGAGCTGGATCTGTTAACGCCTTCTGTCAGTCTGCTCTCCTTGATGTTTATCCACAAGGTTTGGTGGAAAAAGAACGGCTACATTTGTAAAGAGAGAGAGAGAGAGGGGGAGAGAGAAGAGAATCTTTGTTCATCACCGGTTTTTGTCCATACTTTAGATGGTGTTTCCGGAAAATGGTTTAGCCCAGACTTGACTAACAGGATGAGTGCACATGGATTAGTTTAATGAACCGCCCGTGTTAAGGTAACCTGTAATGAAAGAACGATTTGAGATGCATTAAAAGTAGCAAGTAGTGAACAAATTAATGTACTGTAAATGAAAAATAATAGTAATAAATCTATGCTGTCAGTTTATTCACGTGATTCATTTTCTCCAAACTTGTAAAACCTTGTGTGTAATTCCACTATTTGATTCTGCTTGGACTTGCTGCTTTGTGTAAAGATGTTTAACCGTGCTTACAGGAAGTCCTGCTGACTCTTCCCGAAGTTTACTTGTGATGCCCGACACTGACGTTGGATTATTGATTTTACTATTTCGATCAGTGAAATCTCAGAATAGTAAAACATAATTGGAGACCTGAATTGTTTTTACGATGGGATCAGATGAATCCCTTCCAAAGGGATTTTTGACTTTACAGTTGTTTGGGTTGAGAGGTTCATTAGAAACAGTTGTTGACATAAATCAGTATGTTGCCTGTTGTTGACTAAAACAAACAGCATCGCCTGCTGTGACCTATTTAAAGTTTCTCATGGGACTATGTTGTTAGGAAGTAAAATTTAACTTCCTTTGCTGCTCTGTGTTGTTTGGCTTCCAGGCCTGAATGACACCATGCCTCTGTCAGAAGGCCAGAGTAGCTTTCCTTCACGTTCAGCTACAGAGACTGCTTTTATTGTAGTCTTGCATTCTTGTTAGCAATGAAAAGAGGAAAAAAGAAGAAAAAAATTTGAAGGTTATGAGGTGAGAATCATAAAAAAGCTTTTCTTACAGACACTTGGGACAGAATTTGTCCCACAGGTTTCCGGACTCTGAGATCATAGCACTGCAACTGCATCTCACCCAGTCAAGGGGACCAGTTCACACTTCATTTAAAAACATAATGCAGTGGCGAATCCAGAGTGGTCAGTAAATATCAAAACCACCTGAGACTTGAGCTGAAGAGTCAAATCTTGGATTTCAGCATCCGTTAGAGCTCGTGTGAATTGAAATGAACATACATAAAACTTTGTTGGAGCAGAAAACAGCTGCAGTCTCGTCCCATCATTCCCAGAAACACAGGCTATCGGAAATCCAGCGACTGAAAACACCTTCGTCCCATCATCTGGTCCTCTTTACCGCTTGACTGAGATCCCACCCACCCCGCGTGATACTACAGCTGGAACTGCCAACTTCAGGATTTTTTTTTCTCTTTTTATGTTGGACGAATTTTAAGGAATTTTGGAGTCTTTTTTTTTGTCTGCCACCTAATGAAAGAGCCAATTCTTTACTTTCCAAAGGAAATAATCAGCACATGTTGATTCACATTAAGACTGACAGGGTTGTTCATATATATGAGTGATTTATTCTTCGTATTGCGCTGTGAAGTTTATGAAACTGTTAAGCACATTTTCAATAACATTGAAGCACTTGCAAAACAATGTTTTCTTCTACATTTTAGCTTGTATTCTTCAGATTGTGATTCTATTCAGAAATTCTCTACACAGTTGTGCAGCTGACCTCCAAGTAACAGCTTCCAAGTTGGCCGCAGGTCAAATGGCAAAGTCAAGTCTATGGAGGACAGCCGGAGTCAGAGGAGGACATAAGGGGGCAGGGAAGTAAAGTTTGAGTCACGCAGCTCAAAGCTGTGAATCATTGCTTAGGGTAATTGTGACGGAACAACTTGTGTTTGGATCCATCAGAGCCATGGAACTGGCTGGAATCAGAGCCGCTGGCCACATCACATCTGTAGCCTTGACAGAATTGTGAGGCAACGAGCCCACACACTTGTTAAGTGAGATGTGACTTATTCACATCGACACCAGGTTAAGCCATTTGAAGTCAAAGAACTGTGCAAATGTTTTCTCTATAGGGTACGGTCTGTCCTCAGATGGAACGATCAGATAGAGGTGATTTGAGATCTTGACATTTGGATGTAAAGAACGTGCATTTGGGAAAAAAGGAAGAAGTAAAAACAAGCTCAGTGTGATAGTTGCGTACCACAGAGAAGGGAGATTATGAGGACCCACTGAGCAAAGACAGGAAGAACCAAACCAAACACAAGAGGAATATTTCAACTTAACGGTAAACCCGTAGCTGACTCTTTGCCAGTTTCAAGCTGGGACAGTAGAAGCTAAATTTAGATGTTGAAGAGATCTCTCTCCTTACTTCTTTAAGGCTTTTGACTGCTGTGTGCGCCTTAGGTCAGTTGCGTAATGCTTCCTGATGTTTTTGCAGCTTCTGTCTTTGTCCATCAAGTGCATCCCGCATGATAAATAACTCACTTAAAGGCAGCTGGAGAATCTGTCCACTTCTTCCTCCACTATAAGCAGAGGCCCAGACGTCGAGCCAGTCCTTGCATTATTAAAACATCTCACTTGAAGGCATTCCTATTGAAGTTGGGGATCATATCGGTGCAGACTGTCGAGTCTGGGACAGAAGCTCATTGAACCTCAAGATAAAACAAAATAGGTTTTCATAACAGAATGGAACATTTTCAGTTGTTTATTTTTGTTCTTTGAAGAAGGACTGCCTTATGCACAACCAGAAGCAGAGCTAGAACTTCTATTCAAAAGTATTTAATCCTGTTACTTATGAAGCAGAAATGTGGAGGATTGTCAAGGTTTTTAGACTTGGAAGTCTTATTTAACTGACCAGACCTTTTCTCTAAACCAATGCTTTTATCTCTTTTCTCTTATAACACTTGAGGCTTTATAGTAAAATGATTAAACTGATGAGAAAGGAGCTGTTTTCCTTTAACTCTATAGCAGTTTGTAGCTAAAACTTGGAGAAGGTAAATATTAAAGAGTTCCACAATTCTTGCAAAGAAGAGCAAACCATAATGTTGCTGCTAAGACCAAATTTTAATACTAGAGGCGACGTAATCCGGGTGAAGCTGAGTTTTAATTTTTCCACCACACTCATTTTTAACCAGCTCTAACCTGAGAACCCCTAATTCATATTTAATGTTTCATATAAACTGTTTGCGGAAATGAAGTGTTATTGCTTTTATTTAAGTAAAGTAAATAAAGAGTCATGGAACTGCATACAACTTAAAGTTATGCCCTTGACACATTTGTTTCCACTGAGATGTGGTTCTCTGCACATCCTCCAGAGTTACCATGGACCGCTTATCCGCTTCTCTTGTTGATATCCATCCTGCTAATTAAGGTTCTTAGTAGCTTCTTAGTAGGTTTGCAGTGTAATAATGGGTCGGGCAGTGGTCTGAGATGTTCCTTACTGTAGAAAAGGCAGCTTAATTTAAGGTTAAATATGACTCAACAGTTATGGATGCTCATGTATCAGTTTTATTATTCTCTGTAGTTATCCACTACATTGGACCCCTTGCCTTTGCGCAGATTTACATATTCACATTTCTTTCTATGGAATGTAACTCAAAATTATTTGTGGCAAATCAAAGAAAAAAGAAATCTAAGGAAAAAAGAAAGTGCAGCCTTGAAGGCTAAAATACTTAGGCGCAATGCTAATTGACGGGCTACTGGCTGGGATTCACAAACCAACCAATCCAGAAGAGCCATTTGGTTTCCTGCGCACTGATTGGCTTCACCTGCGAGATTAGATTTCAATGAATAAATAAGATAGGCATTACTAAGATTTTTTAAGAGTGGTCCAAAGCCTTTTAGCTGTTTGTTGGAGGTTGTTGTCTGTAACCTATGCAAATAATGGAGGGTCCCCATGTGTACAAGTAACCTTGTGACCTTCTGCATTACGCCTGGTTAAAAAATGCAGAGGAATTTGGGTTTATAAATAAAATAAGCGATTTTATGGAGTTTAGCTTAGAGATGAAGAAGATCCTCAGATCTTTTGATATCTGGATCCCCATCTTCTTTTTTTTTGTCTTCACCAACAAGACCAAGTCTCAATCTGATAAAAAAAAGAAGCTTTACAACGTGAGGACATCACACGAGTTATTTTCTGCCAGAAAAAATCTTGAGGAATGCAGAGATCAGAGGCTGACTCTACGACAGATTTATGTTTAAATACAGTGATCTCTAGTTTTAGTAAAAGTTTAAACAAAACAAAAATATAATAGTTGAAAAAAGCTATTTCTTTCGCACGCTTTAATAATTAGATCACATTTTTCAGAGATTTAGTCCGACATTTGTTTGTATAAATTATTCAGCATCTCCTTGTCTATTCGTACATTTCCAGTCCTGGACACGTTTTAAGCACATGCCATTAGCTCACAGACTCTTGGAAATCAATCATATAAACAAAATGTAGTTTTTAAATCACATGGAAGTCCAAACTTACCACTACTAGACTCAGTGTCATGCCAGGTTTTAGGTCTGAGCTGTTTTCTGTCCTGGTGTGGCTGTTTAATTGAGACGTCATCAGAACGAAGAACACGTTTAAGCTAGTAGGCAAAAAACAGCTGGCTGCCACAGGACTGCACATCCTATATTTCACTGGTTGAAGTTTTGTGAGCCAATGTTGACGTCAGGTTTCAAAATGAGGCACATGTGTAAAGAGAGGGTGAACCACAGTATCCCCTTCCTTCCTCTCTACAGCGATAGGACTCCAAGCCACACAACAAACCAGCCATCAGTAGACATCTCGTCTGACTGCTGTCAGCACAGCCATTGCGTCTTTCAGCCTGAACCCACACACAACCAGCCATGAGATGATGTGCTTCTGTCTGGCTAAATGCCTTGACCTATTAATTGGGTTGTCAACCACACTTACAGTGTGATAAAGCGAGTAAACAGCTTATGTTTATATTATAGGTTTTGGCTGCTTGTAGCAGATAGTAACACAAATTACTTTAGCCTGATTCTATTTCCAAAGAGCTATTTGTGTTTGTCTAAAGTGTTTACCAAGGCTTTTTGTGTGTGTGTGTGTGTGTGTGTGTGTGTGAAATGCTCTGTTTCAGCCCTTTAAAACTGATTTCTAAAAATGAAATGGGTTTTATTGTCTAACAAATGAGAAGCTATCTAGTGCTTTATTAGTATAACCATAAAAGCTGTATGTGGTCTTAATAAGAATGCGTTACTGTAAAAGAACACTAAAACCCATTTCTGTTTACTGGTAATGTAACACAAACATAGAAAAGTTCAATTGGAATAATTAATGTCAAGACATTATGTGAGCACAATCCTTTTTGTAACGCTTAAAAAATCGAATATTTGTAGGATTTTGTAAGCTGAAAGCTTTGTAATACAAGTTTTCTAAGCAGACTAAAAATTGTGTAACTGATAAAGAAAAGGTCTCATTCTTATTGAGACTTAACCAAGTAATAATTTGAGTAATTTGAGTTAATGTAAAAGTTCAACAAGTACATTACACTGTCAGCAAAACTCTCAATAATGAAAGGCTCTCACTTATGCTTGGAACCAACTGTGAGAACATCCCTCTATTCAGAGTTAAATTAGACAGAATGGCTGCCTGACATGTGCCACATTCAGGAGACTGGACAGGCATAATGGGATTTCCTCGCAACACCAAACTGGATAATAGGATTTCATAGGTGATGCCAAACTTCGAGAGAATACAGCTCTTTTGTGCAATTTGCCATAGCTATTCGGTTTTGCCAGTTATTGAGAGCATGTGTTAAAGGTTAACATGTTAGTGTCTGATTTAGATGAAGGTATGCATGGTGACCAGAAAAGAGACAAAAAGGTAGCTGTGACCAAATGTGCAACTTTAACACAAGTGCCAGGTAATAGACTGTGGCTACATTTTCCTTGCTTGCATGTAGAGTGTGTAATCTGTAATGTACATGTCGCCAAAAGCAACAGAAACTTTCACTTGACACCAGCCCTGAACTCAAAATCAGAGTACATACTGTTGTTGAGTACATATTTCACATTAATAAATGCTAAATTAGTAGTCAGTAATAAATAAACCTATTAAAAATGTCACTTAAGATAAGACTCCTTAAATTGCTTTAGTTTGTGGCAAAAGTAAAAGAGACATTTATGTACTAGAGTAAAAAAACATATCGGAATAGCATTTGCAGACAGAGTAGACGTAAGAAATAAATTCTTGGTGATTTGGAGGATTTAGGACAATCGGCCCCCTGAACGGTAAAGTTATTGTTTTGCTGAACTTCAAAAAATTCAAAGGGCTGCCAAATAAATGAGCACATTACTCATCAGGATTGATGGATGCAGAGACAATCACTCACTGGTGATTGGAAGGTCTAAGTTGAATTTGTGCATCGTGTTCAGAAGTTGTTGGGAACGTTACGTCTGTCAATTACCAGTTCTTTTTTTGTTTTTTTACCTGACATTGAGTCAGTAGTTACCAATTTACTTTGTCTGATGACTAATATTTTTGGTATTTATATGGTATTTTTATATGGTATTTAACTTTTGCCATTGTTTAGGGTTATATGTGTCCAAATGTTCTTAGATTTTTTATTTAGAAAAAAATACATCCCTCTTTAAATATTTACTCCAAAATGTAGTATTTCTATTTTGCTACTAAGAATTATTAAACATAATTGAAGTGTACTTTTATGGTATTTAAAGCTATGCCATGAGATACTAATCTTAATAATCAAATTCACCCTATAATCAGTGTCATAATTTTTCATACACAGAAAGAAAGGGTGTTTACCAATCCACAGAACGATCACTCTCACAAAATACAAATTAATTACAATATTTCTGTATATTTCTTAGGATTAACATTTATGTAGGATAATTCAAGGTTAAAAAGATTGACAAATCACCCAGAATATTTTTTAGATACCCGTTTGCTGTCTACTACTAATAAGCAATACTTTACTCTATCAACTCTATAAATTACTAAAAAATAAACGGGACATTAATGGTTAGGGAACAAATCATGAAAAATACACTTTAAAGGTCTCTCAGGAGTCAAATGAGAGTGTTTTTATTGATGTTGGCCTAGAATTTTCTGTTTCAATACTAATAATATTGTTTTAATACTAATAATAGATAATATTACTCTGGTGACTCGGTATAGCACAAAGGAGGATGGACAGCCTGTTGAAGTTGAAGGTAATTTAGGTAGGATACAGGCCAGGATTTTCTAATCCTATTGACTTCTTAAGGCATTTTCACCATAACCGCATCCTTATTTGCAAGCACAAACACACACAATAATACACTGACACAGACTGGTAGGCAACTTGGGGTTAAGTGCGTCGCTTAAGTGCAAATCAAAATGCACCAGACTTAAACTGGATTTGAACCTACAACCTTCATATTGTAGAATGACCGCTCTAAGCACAGGGTCAGACAGTATGTACTCCATCTTATTTGGAAAATTAACTTTGCACTCCGGATCATAAGAGGAGAGGGCCTGGATCCAATGAAGTCCAAAGTCACCGCAGCTAACTGATAATAGTCATCAAAATCAAGAGAGGTCAAAGCCTAAAATTCATCACTGTGTAATAAGTCTACATATTAGTTTACATGTTTAAATTAGATCACCGACAGAAATGAACTTGTATACCACAAATTATTTTCAATCAGTAACAAGTAAATTATAAGCAAACTGCATTGCTAATGTGCAACTACCAAGTATGACAACTCTGCTAGTATGCGCCATAGTATGGCCATGTGCTAGAAACACATGCAGTTATAAGTACGTAAATCTTCAGTCTTTGAGATGGATGGTTTATTATATTGGCTCGCCTCTTTTTAGTCAGAAATTACTTTAAGATCCATACAAGTTAGGCCGCAATATTTAATGTGAAACCTCATGAAAATTCTTCCAGTCGCAAAAAGCAATAATATTTGAACTAAGTCTCTGTCAGTTTTTGACACGTGACCTTGACACAATTTGTCAAGAGAAGAAAATCCCTCACGGTTTACATTTTACAAGCAAACATGTCTTCGTGTTTATGCCAACATAACTCACACCCTGGTGAGCTCTCTGGAGACAGAACACATACTGTCTGGATCCCCTAAAAGCGGTTTATCAGAGAGGATCCCTCGAATTTCCACTCGGCCTTATCTCAACACAGACGACCTGAAATCCTGTGTCTCCGGATATTTCACATTCAACCAAAATATACTTTTGTACTTTGTAGAATGTAATTTACGTTATTTACTCTTCTTATAGTTTCTCTACACAGTAAAAAAAAAAAGTATTTTACAGAGAGAATTTGCTAGAACATGCTAGTTCTGTTGAAGCGATGTAAATCACGGCGGTGTTGATGTTGAGAGTGGAATTATGGTAAGAATGTGGAGCGACGTGCCGGGGCAGACTGTACTTGGATGTTTTGTCTTGGTGGTGGTCTGAGGAGACTTAATAGCGTTGCTTCGCTTCTGAAAAAGCACTGAGCCTCTGGATTGATTAAATATCCCCGAAACCCGGCAGCTTTAATACATCACACATGTCCCCAGTGCACTTAGGTTAACACCGGGATAAAGTGCCGTCTCTTGATCACCCGTGGAGAGAAATACCGCACGGAAGCTTCTAGTGTACTCTAGGACAGTTTGTTCACGGAGTGTAAGTTACAGAAAAAAAATTTATTAGAAGGGCTTCATGAGAGAGAAAAAGACATATTGTCCTAAAGGAGTTCACTCGTTTTAGGTTTTATTCAGAAATACGCTACCAGTGTGTTAATATCTCTCAAATATGACAGTAAAAATTTAAATTCATTTAAGGAATTTGCCTGTAGGAAAAAAAAAAAGATTTAAGAGAAATTCAGTGAGCAGCTTTTTTTCTCAGTTACAGGGCAAATTCCAGTCAAATGTAACACAGCACCTTGACCTCTGAATGGTGTTAAAAACACATGAATATATATTGAAATAGCGTTCAGTTCAGCGTAAACCTGTAGCTGAACGTTTTAAGGCCCTTCTCAGGTCCAATTGATTTCCACTTGCACATCAGTCGATCAAAATCCTTTTTATTCTAATGCATTTTAATCAGATTAAAGTGATCGTTTCTCACCGTTTTTCCCACAAGTTACCCTGACAATCCCAAATAAAAAATATGTTTTAGATTGTGGAAGGAAGCCAGAATAGTTGCATGCAGAGCCACGCAAGTAAAAAAAGGCCTGCTCATTGGGAGTTGAACCCGAGACCGTTGCAAACCACAACTATGCCATTAAAACTGTAAGGCATTCATTTTAAATACACATAAATGGCCATAAATGAGTTTTTGGATTATGCATGGAACACAGATGAATGACAAAATATATATAGGAAAAGACGTACTGGAATAAATATGCAAAAAAACATTCTATAATCATACACTGGGAACACAGCGGATATGCTTCAGTATGATTACTTGTCTTTTTCCCCATCCAGACCGCTGCACTGCAGGATGTTAACATCAGAGTAGAGTTCAAAATATCTGTGGTTAGTTAGAGAAGGCTCTGATGCTTGACTCGTGTTTTCTGCAAGAGCTTCTAAAGTTGTTTTGACACATCGTGAAAGCTGCTGTAGGTTTTGTTCCATCTCTGAAATTTGTCCAGCGTTGTTTTTTGTGAAAAAAAAAAATATATATATATATACAGTACATGTTAATTGTATGAGTTGAGTGTGTGGTGATTCGCTGGTGTTTATATGATCCCTCTATGGAGGCATTAAGTATAAAAAGGCTTAAGGCTTGCTTGTGTTCCTTGCTCAATCTGCACTGGCTTGAATAAATAACCAAACACAACCAGCAAATGAAAAAATTGCCTCAAGCAGCAGACATCACTAAAGAAGACAGTAGGATGTAGGAGAACACAAACAAACCTAATACAATAAATACTTTGAATTTTTCACCGTTGACATATTTAGTTAACAATACGAGAACGCATTGTCAATTTTAGGTATTATTTCCTTTACTTTTTGTATATTACATTATATTCTCTATCAGATTTTTGATTGGGATTTAACTCTATAGAGTAAAACATTATTTTAATTTGGCTTTTTTTTTTGTATTTGCCTTTTGTTGAACTCTAGTAACACAACAGCACTAAACAGAGATCAATTTGTCTCAGGTTTTGATGGCCCTAAAGATGGACAATAAAAATAAATCACTTAAATCCTGATTAGCCTGGAGAGATTCCATCTGCCAATAAAAGTGTGAGTGTGAGATTTAATCTGGTTAAGTGTGTTTGCAGATTTCTGAAGAGAAAAGTCTGCTCCGACATAAATGGAGCTTTGCGTTCGCCAGGTTCATTGTATTTACAATGTGAGCTGTCAATACAACTTTATTTGCATCAAACTCACCTTTATGTGCTGATGAAAAGTCACAGTAAAGCAGGTAACGATTAGCTAAAGGGAAACATTTAAAACGAAGAATTTATTAAAATGTTTGGTCTGTGAACTGTGGTCACAAGATATAAATTCAAGCACCTCACATTATATACATTTACAGTAGATTATCCTGATTTACAGTGGATGAACCTTTGAATTATACAGGATAAAAACAATTTGCTCTATTAATGCTTGCCTAAAGCAACAAGTGTTAAGTTGAGCATTTTTTTATTTTGGTTTATGGACAGTCCTCACAGCCAGGCAGAGTATCCATGCTTTTCTTTCACCACCCATATGCTGTCAATCACTTTGCCACACTGAAAAAAAACACAGAAATAGTCTCTGTCATTATTTATGGAAAAGTGTTCCACCATGAAACGCGTTCTTTTACTTTTGCCATCCCTGCGCACATGTCGTTCCACGTGCACTCACCTGGTCATCAGAGACCTGCTCCAAATAAATGTGGGTGGCGTTAACCACTTGCATGCGGCTGTAACCGTAGTCAGTGCTGCGGAAAGCGCTCCACTCTTTGGGGTTTGGATTGAACCTGTCTGTTCTCTCTCTGCAGCCCTGTGGAAGATTTAGCAACAATTTATTTGATTAAGACGAGAGACACGTTCCCTGATTAAAGTCTATGCCTAAACACATTCTGTATGACTTGTGGCTTCAGTGGCGGTCTGGCAGCATTTTTGATATGCTGATGACTAATCCCTCTGCGGCTGAGTGACAAAGCGTGCCCTGCGCGGCTCAACACCACATCAGAAAGCACTCGACCAAAGGAACAGCTGGTTCTAAAGTCTTGTGGCAGACCAGCAGCTGAACATGCAGGACTGTGTACAACTCATGACAGTGTTTTTGTTGATGTTAGAGAATACATTTTCCTGTGTGGAAAATGATGCAGTGATGTGAAAGTACTTACAGCAGAGCCTGTGATAATATGTATTGGAGCCTTTGGGTTTACATATGGCTGTTCTATGCTTCCATTGTACACCTATAATGAAAAACATAGTAAATACACAGTTTTGCTGTGAAACAAGACATCATATTTTTTTTAAAAACAACTAAATATGAAGACTCTAGAAGCCGACCTTGTTACCGTACACAGGCCAGAGTCTTTCATAGGTGTGCTCATGTGCCCACAACTCTACATCTACACCTGGAAAGGAAATTGAATAACACTTAAAAACATGTGAAAAACACATGTGAACACATTTAAAAAGAATTTCAGACTAATCTAATGCTTACCTTTGAGATTTCTAGGTAATAAGCAAAAGCTTGAATTCAGTGAAACAAAAATATTTCCTACCGGGAACTGACGGGCAACAAACAAACTGTAATTATAGCTTTCCCATGACCTGGCAGCTTTTAAAGAGCTGACAGTAGACTTTTCCATCTCTTTGGATGTTTCTCTAAGTGCTAATGTCATATAAGGAACGTACCATAGTGGTAGAACAGATCCTCAAGACCAGGAGCTGGTGGTTTAATGTCATCCCGTCCCACTCGGACCTAAGAAAAGCCGAGAAGAATAGTTACAGTGTGAAAATGCCTTTAACATTATCTGCGTTGTGAAATTCTCTTTGGTAGAACTCAGTGTTGCTCCTGCTGGCTTCATTCAAACATAGTTTTTTGTGGAAACTATGTAGTCCAAATTAGAATTATGGCAAGGCAAAAAGGTGGTTGATTTAAAGATTGTGTAGCAAATATGCTTATGCAGGTAAAGCACTGCTTACGAATTAAATGGTGAAACAAGCCAAGGCACAAACCCAA
>JAVLVB010000602.1:1574592-1605802 GCA_032876305.1 Orestias chungarensis
GGGGGGGGGGGGGGGGGGGGGGAGTAATTATTTGACATTAAACATTGTGTAATTGTAAAAGTAGGATTATTTTTAACCTCCAGATCTTCCTTCAGCCAATTGTACTGCTTAAAGATGAGATCCATGCCATATTCAAGATAAAAATAGACTTCTGTGGAGAAGGAGATGATGTGTGCTGTCCCCAGGTTCCAGCTACAAACATATATTGCAAAAATAAAACACAGACATTGCTGAATAGAGGATGCAGTTTAGTTTAAACTCTACATGGAGTCAAACTTATTACAGATGACATTCCAAGAACGTTGCTACTAAAATGGGTTTATTTTAACATTTAATTCTGATTTACTCAATATACTCAAAGACTACACAGGACTACTACCATTTACTTGTAGACAGATGCCTGCTAAACAATAACAAGGATTTTAAAACTTTTCAAGGTCTTTATGATTTATCTTTCTGCAATCTAGGGCCTGTGGTTTTGTCATGGAGTAAAACCACCTTAGTTCAAGAACCAGAACTAAAAAAACAAAAACAAAAAACAAAGGACAACACTACCATAAAAAAATATACAGAAAGATGCACATTTAAGACAAAACTACTAATAATAATTTAAGGCCTGGTATTGATGATCTGGTCAAATTAAAGTTGTAGAAAAAATCTGAAGTCTTCACTTAAGTCAACAGTAAAGTTCAACTAAGACATGCAAGTCCAAAGTAAAAAAAATTGTAAATCTTAAACTTAAAATTTAGCTCGTAAAGAAGACAGCTGACCAAACATGTTATTTAGTTACAGATGAC
Organism: Orestias chungarensis; assembly: GCA_032876305.1. Taxonomy (NCBI): domain Eukaryota; kingdom Metazoa; phylum Chordata; class Actinopteri; order Cyprinodontiformes; family Cyprinodontidae; genus Orestias; species Orestias chungarensis. The sequence goes on from JAVLVB010000602.1 coordinate 1,575,390, forward strand.
TGTTGGGTTTCTGAAACGTGCAGAAAAAAATTACTCCGTCTTTGCTGATAAACACACACACACACCTCAGGATGGCTGTCATGGCTGACTGCCTATGATTGAAAGTGAAACTGACAGCACGACCTATAACTATCTAACTGACATAAAGTCAGACATAAAGTGTTTAGTCAAAATTCAAAAATTGAAGTGGAGTCATCAGTTATAGGTGCTGAAGTCAAAGACAAGTTTGAACTCCTTTGTGATTTTCTCAAGACCAAGTCGTTTGTCACCCGAGTCCACAATTCTGACAGATCACGGTAAATTTTTGCCGTGGCATGTTTGTATAATTTTTTTTAAAATAACTTAGTCTTATTTCTGTGTAGTTGCTTTGCTGTGATGCCCCATCATTCTTTGCCTGCACACAAGTGCAGGGGTAGGAAGCAGGCCTGTCTGCATCTCAGCCCACAGAGAGAAAACCGTGTGGTCTGGCAGGGTATTATCTTACTGTCTGAGAGAGAGGAATTATGTAGCAGGCAATGACTCACGAAGTCAGATGTATAGCTCCTTTGTGTAGTCCCAAGTTTTCCAAAGATAGGGGAGGAAAGCACGCCACACACTTCTGCGTGTTCCTACCACTCAGTAATGTTTATTTAGGCACACCGAGCTTTGGTACATCCGAGGACATTTAATAAGTCGAAATCTGAATTCGGTGTTTGGGAGTGTTACCTTTTATAGGCTAGAGCAACTAAAAAATAAAAAAAAATAAAAAACTTCTTTACCTGTACCATAGGCTCTCAGTCTGACCCGGCATGCTAAAGCGACTCCTGTAGTTCGAAAAGTTGCTAAGAAAAAAATAAAAACAAAAATAGGTTTATAGAAACCCAATTAAGTAAACTCATAATATAATCTTCAATTCTTGAACATGTGACAAACAGCACTTAGCCCCAAAAACTGGTGCGGTCACCAGAAAACTAAAAAAAGAACAGAAAGCATCCAAAACACACCAAGCTGTCTATGAAACATAATGACTATGCATTCACCAGTCCACATTTTCTTTTGTTTTGTGTTGTGATCCGAGCTTGGCAGAAAACTGACAGAGGGTGTTCGTCTGACAAAAACAACCACCAACTTGAAATGATGCATTCTGATAACAGCTTTATAAAATAGAAACATAAAACCAGCTTTATGAAGCTATCAGAGCCTGTTTCCCTTACTTAAAGGTGTCGATGTAGCCTCTTGTACCTCGCTCAATAGGTTTGAATTGTGGTCAGTTACTTGGAGCCAACTAATCAAGTATAGGCCAAAACGGAGAGCCTGGGTGGAGATGATGTGGGAGACGCAAGTCAGCATCTGGCTATACTACTTTTTTCTGTTTAGTGTATTTGTCTTCACTTACAGCTCTGTGTTGTTGTAGATGCTTCAGAAGGTTTTAAGTTATTTCAGTTTTTCCAGTTCTTATTAAGTTAGATGGAGACATGAAGCAATTGTGTTCAGGAATACCTTTTTCACATATCGCTGCATCCCAACATTTTCAAAGTAGGGATGCAGGGATATAATAATATCTTGTAATAATACCGCTGTTAGCCTTCCAATGGCGTGACAACAACCCACAACACCATTAATGTTGCATGTTCAAAGAAATACCACAAGGCCAACAACCTACTAAAACACATGAGGCGAAAAGCAACAGGTTTTAATTATCGAAGCATCAATCGTACATCCCAAATAGAAAGCTGTCTCAGATTATGTTATGTTAAAGGTTTCTACTTTCTGGATGAACGTAGGAGCCATCCATAAGACGTGATAAGACATTTTGTCATCAGTGTATAACATTAGAATATTGTTTAACCTAAAATTGAAATATGTCAACCTGTCATCCTGATTATAGAACCCTTTTTTTTTTTTTTTTAAAGCATTCACCTACAGTTAATAAACAAATCACCGTATACCAGAATTCAGCAATTAGAATGATTACATGAGCTCCTTTGTTAGACGTATAATAATCAAAAATTTAACCAGAAAAAAATCCACCCTAATCCATTCAGATTCTGATACTGAAGTACTAGGAGCTATATAAAAAGTTAATACTTCCCTCTAGTGGTTGGAACAAGTATGAGCAAACCTCTACAGGCACATAGTAGGTGCAAAAGTTCTAATTTGTCACATTAATAACGCAGTTATGGTGAGTGGAAGAAATTATGAAAAAAAATAATAAAATAGCAAGCTGGTGAGAAAAATGGGATATTTTAATAATGCTCTAGAGTTCCCGCTACCTTTTAGCAGCAACATAAAGAAAGAAAAAACATATTTAAATAAAACACCTCTTATAGGAACTTTTGCAGCAGTATACAGAATATTTAGATGGGACTGTGAATAAAGTCTAAAAATGCAACTATGTTCCCATACTAACGTAGACCCAGGAAAACCTTCTTGCTCAACGTATTAAGACTTGTTCAAAATTTTGTAAAAGCATTTGAACATGCAGAATTTTTTTTTAACAATCAAATAAGCACACACGTTTCATACTGAGACCATTTGCTCTTTGATGGGTTGATGAAGCACACTGCGCTTACTGAATGAAGACATTATTTAATCAGGAAACCAGCTGAGGACCCGCTGTTCCCGTCTTTCTGGAATCCTGACTAAAAAAATAAAATAAAAAATCTTGTGGCTAACCGAGTTTTGGTTACTTCTAACCCATTAGGTTGTGAGGTTGGAAACAGGAATGGAAAGGTTTGAGGAGAAAGAACACAACAAACAAAAAAAAACAACGTTTAAAATCAGTCATGAGCTTGTGGGTATACTTGGACACAGAAAACCAGAGAGCTAAACTGACTTTTAGTGGCAAGAAAAGCCGAATTTACTGGTTATGTAATTGAGCAAGATGATTCCTGATATCGGCTATTAATGTCTGGATGTAAAGCAAACAAAAAGAGACCACTGTTTGCAGCTTTGTAATAAAGACCAGGTTGTAGACACGTCACATGTGGCAAGGCTGGGAAAGAAATTGACTTAGTATTGGCGGTGGCAAATAAATGGTTTTTCAGGATCAGATATCATAACATTTTTAAGTATGCAAGAGGAGCTCAGCAAACTGCACTGAAAATTGCATTCGGCCACTTTATTCCTCAACAACTTTATTTAAAAGTGAAACAAATGGTAAATAAATTCCACCAGTGCTCAATTTAAGTTTAGTAATTATTCAAAAAAATAATAAATGTTGCAAAGAGTTTTAAGATTGGTTTGGGTTATAACAATAGATCCCAGGCTTTAGCACTGTTCAATCCATTATATTAAAATGGAAAATTACGGCTCCACTGCAAACCTACCAAAACAGGACCGTCCACCTAAACTGACAGGATAGGAAGGGAGAGCATTAATCACAGAAGAAGTCAAGAGGCCCATGGGAACTCTGGAGGAGAGATTCTGTTGGCAGGTTAAACATTGGTCGAACAGATCTGGCCTTTGAGGAAAAGAATGAAGAAAAATGCCACTGCTGTAACGAAGCTATGGCAAATGTGTAGATTTCCAAAAACTACAATAATATTTGAACAGCATTAGAGTGTAAAGTTTTAATGTGTGAAACTGCTTAATAGTTTGAGTGGCATCAATGCTGTTATAATGAAAGAAAGTGTCAGAAGGCCAACAAATTGTTCTCAACCCATTATTGAATTTTACTACTTCCAACCCTTAAATATTTACTATATTAAGAACCAGCATAGAAAAATTTAAGAAATCCGAGCAGCAATATCACCAAAGGAATCAGATCTTCAATCAATATACCTATCAGAAATTATCATTTGTTATATTTTTCAAGTTTAAAAGTTCCTTTGAGGTGCAGAAGTCATAAGTATGCAATGTTCACAGAGATCTTGCACAACACACTAAAACTGAAAAGCTGAAAAAAATTAAATAAATGAAAACAGAGATATTAAGCTGAACTGACTCCCAATCAGATAAACGTTTGTTTTGGAGAGTGTTGCCTTGTTTAGATGTTGGTGGTTGCTTCTGTGGCTCCAGTCACAGCAGACCAAAGTAGCTCTGTTCTGTTTTAGGAGTACAGTAAAGAGTTTTCATCAAAACGCTTCTGTCTTGTATCTGGTAGCAAAGCTGTGGCTGACAACGCAAGCCAACTTTATGAAATTAGAAACAGAATGTTCTATAGGTTAGACCCAAAACCAGACAGTTGTGCCCTCATGACCCAACAGGAACGAAATGCGAAAAGTAAAGAAAAACAATAAAACCACGGCCAGTATGAGATTCACAGGGTATCATTGGTACTATTAGGATCACAGTTTCATGTGGTAGGAGGAATATCATTATTATTGGATGGGATTCATTAGAAATTGTTGACAAGCAGGTAAAGCATCTATGGAGCACATCTTATGCTTTGTACAGGTCTATAATCATGCTCAGATGCATACAATTTCTTGTACTCCGTTTCCCTCAATTTAAAAATATTTAAAAAACAAAAGTTTGTAGCAAGGATGAAATGCTGGTATTAGTAACGTATTAGTATGGTTAGCATAAACGTTAAACATTAGCATCAACACTATGTTCAGTGATCCAGGGTTTAGAGAATCTATCTGAAGAAACACAGAAATTAGCTAAAGTAAGGTAGAATTACTTGAGCCAACAAAAAGTGGCAAGAGCAAAAACTACTGATTAAAACGGTAATAATGGAGATGCTGAGGATGAAGTTAAGTGGTTAACTGAGCTGAAACTGCACATAATAGTTATGATATAGATCTTTCATTTTTGACATTTTTATTGGGCAGCCCTATTGAATTTTGGACCATACGATTTTAAACTTAAAATAAAGTTAGAGATATAGACAGTGTGTAATTTAAGTACAAAAGAATGGCAATTGTTTTTTAAAGCCTGTTCACACCCAATACTGGGAAAATGTTTTCCTTAAGAGCTTTGCTTTTCATAAACAGAACTGATACCGTTGTGGTCTTACAGTAAGGACACAATATGTTTGTTGTATTCCCAGTTTCATATATTCAAACAAAACGAACAATGCATAAAATGGCTGCAATGTTTTCATTTTATAGACACACTACTAGTTCCTACGGTTCAAATCATTTTGGATACGTATTATTAGAGTAACTAAAAGGTTATCTTTGATGTTATTTTAATACAAACACTTACGAAAACTGCAGCCAAATCTGTTTCTCCTTAGAAGCATTTTCCTATTTAAAGCCAGTTTAAGGCAATATATAGTGAAGGAGTAGTCTTGAATTACTATATGCTCGATTAAACCCAAAAAAAAAAAATCGCTTTCAACAATACACATTTCCCAAAAAAGAGGGGGTTGGAGAGTCATGTGTGAGGTTTACTTACTACATAGATTCATGGTTGCCTGGACATGTCATGTAAGGCACATATGCAGCGATGGACTCAATCTGCCTCATGAACTCATCTCCGATTCGGGCATTGTCCTGAAACAAGCAGGTTAAACAGAGGGAGCTTTCACCTAGTAAGATTTAGCAAATTTTTGTAATAAAAATAAAAAGGTAATAGATTTTCCAGACGACTGTAAAAGCCAAATCATATACCACACTAAGACCCGATTTTGTCTTAGATTTCCCTAAACTGAATGTGGAGCTTTAAAAGCACAGTGTGATTCAATTTTGCTCCTGCGGCTTTTACCTGTAACTACCAGACAAAATTGCCCTCGTCTGGTTTTCTCTTCATAATATCAGTGAAGCCATCAGTTATGCTTGGACATTCAAGTATTACAAAACGTCTCACTAAGCTGAATTATTGCTATTAATTTTTAAGGAGGTCAGCCAATTTAATTTGTACACCTTTATATATTAAAGAAAAACATTAGTAATGCAGAAATGTATTTAAGGGAAAAATTGATACTAGCATTTGAGACAAAGTTGGGTCTGTTCAGTATCAAAGTTGACAGCTGGAAGGATTTCAAATGTCCAAATATGTTATTGGAAATTGTGATTGTTGGGGTAAAATAGCACAATTTGTGTTCGTCGAATGCATGGTTGACACGACCCAACGTCTCATCTTTCGTCCAAAACTTAGGAAATCTCACAGCAATGTTAATCATAGGCTGAATGTCTCGACCACAGAGTGGAGGTGCCCTGATTGTAAGCAGGGGTTTGATTCGGGAAGAGGTTAGCAAACGGAGCTGAGGTGGATAATCTCATCGGCCGCTGTAGAAATCTGCTGTCAGTGATCCTAGACAAAACCTAAAGCCTCCTAAACAACAGATTAAGGTTAAAGTACCTCATGCATATCGTAGGCAAAGTCCCCTGGAAGGCAAAAACACACATTAGATTCATAAATTAACAACATATATTGGCAAAGACTTATCATTTTGTTAAACAAGAACAATGTTTTCATTCACCTTATTTTTTTTATAAATTGGTTCAAACTTTCAGGTCAGAATGGACTAATACAGCAAACAAATACTTGGCAGCATAATCCTCTTTAAAAAAATAAGACTTTTAATGAAAAAAAATAGTATTTAAGGTCCTGGAAAGAAGATTATTCTTTTTCTTAAACAAATTTTTTTTTTTTATATCAGGTCAAGCTATCAAACTTTAGGCCATATTGAAACCGTAAGTCCAGACACACTATGCATAACTCTTTAGGTCTGCAACTTGGGTAAAAAAGTATTTGAAATATTTTCTAAAGCTCTTAATCCTATTTGAGATTACCTTTCATGAGCTATTAACGGCTATAATTTAAACAGAAAGCGTATAGATGCTAATCTATCTGCATGACCTTCCCAAACCAGTCACAGCTTCCAAGATGAGTGCATTTCTAGAAGCTCCTAGAAATTACATCTCTTTTGATTTTGACTAAAATATGTGATCATTCTGCTTTTTTTCCCGCTCTTTTGAGCAAACTATAATACTGTGTTGCTTCACTGAATTTATTGTGTAAAGTTTGATGACGGATGCTCCACCTCAGTAAATTACTGACAATATAAGGTAAGCTAAATATTAAGATGGGGTTTAGAACGGATGGGCAAGCCTCACAAATCATATCTGCAAAGCATTTAAATATTATAACTTCTTAAAATTGCAAATATCTCAGAAATATCTCAGAAATACTTTTTGCAGGACAAACTCAAACATATAACAACAATACATCAGTAATGTGCAGATTCAATTAAACTACTTAAAAAAAAAGAAAAAAAAAGATTCAGTTGACGAAGTGGTTACCTATGTGCAGGATGACATCATACATTCCTAGCTGCGTCTCCTTTTGCAGTCGAGCTAGAGACTGCGGGTTCTCATTACCCAGATCCCCATAGAAAGCAAATCTAGGACTGAAACTAGAGCTGCTGTTCAGAGGGGTGAACGAGAACATGTCACTCCATCCTTCATCACCTCCACAATGGTAGACTAAAAGAGAAGTACGATTAACCTGAATTAAAGCAGGACTACAGAAAATGGCAATAACATCACAACACTACCCACCATATGTAGCAGCAGGTTTAAGGCCTGTGAGAGTGACTCTGTGGATGAACATGTTTCTTTTCTCCTCTCCTGAGTCCACAAAAACAGTAGCATCCCCTTTGGCACTCATCTCAAAGACCCGACCTCCCTGAAGACCATATTCAACCTTGCTGTCTGTCTTATTAAAGGTGGTCCAGGTCACCACCATAGAGCCTGGTACTCCTGTGAAGAAAAGCCCAGTTACTGAAAGCAGACCTGAGAAGGCAGACCTGAGACAGAACCTTGTATCCGACTACACAACTGTGGGGCTTTTATCCTTGCGACTGGCAAGACGTGCACCGCAAAACTGAAGCTTGGCCAGATATCTATATAATCAAGAAAAATCATCATTATCAAATGGTCTTTTACGTCTTGCCACAAATTCTAACTCGGACTTAGGTCAGGAATTAGACTGGAGTATATAAACAGTTGAATATGATTTCATCTAAACGAACTGAACCTCTGAGTCAATCCTAACCCCCCCAGTATTCATAAGTTTTAGTTTAGATTAAGTTTCTTTGTTACTGCTCGGAAAACAAGCATTGGCACAGCAAGATGCTAACATCACCATGTGTCAACGTACTGACAATGAGTTTTAAAATGACTTTCTTCTTAGTCAAGATTTGGAAATTGCATTGCTCTGCTCAGTCAGTTTAGGCGTAGCAGCAATGTTTTGGTAAGTTTGCAGTTGTGTCATAAGCTTGGCATGCTTGCAGTCCGACGGAACACACATAGTACAATGGCAGTCCTTAAGTATCTTAAAGAGTGTCTAAATGTTTAGTGCTTCAAAATCAAAAGTAGACTTCTGCTATATCACTGCATGGTGGATTGAATAGTCCTCCATTAGAGTTGGATATTCTTTTATTAGACAATAAACATCTCCATAACTCCATCCCTGATCTTTCCAGTTTATTCTTGGTTGTTGTGATTCTGTTTATTAAATATTATTCTCTAATGAACCTGAAAAGCTTTCACAGAACAGCTGTATGGATCCTGAGCTTAAATAATAAAAACGTACTAATTATGGCGAATTTCAAATGATGATGGATGCAATGGTCGTCATTTAATAGCATCTGAATAAGAGGTTTGAATAACAGTAACTGCACACTTTTTAAATTTGTACATGTGAAAAAAATACAAAAAAATAAATTAAATTGCTTTTTACTGGTCGATCTCACAAACTGGCAATAAAATATATTGAAAATTGTTGTTGTTGTAAATGAACAAAGAATAAGTACGTTTACTTTGTACTGCAGCATACTTCCCCTTTTCACATGTATAATAAAGTGTAGCAGTGCTAAGCTCAACTTGTTTTAAGGCAACAGAAAGGAACTTGATGTAGTCTTTATTATATACAGATTTACACAAAACATACAAGACAGTAATTGCCAGCATATGTGAACAAACAACAGTTACAGGTTGTAACCTTACCAGCATAAGAAAGATGGACCTGCTCTGGTTGGGTCCAAGCAGGAGGAACACTAAGCACCAACGGCGGTGTAAAGATGAACAAAACAAAGGCAGTGTAAACAGGCACCATTCTGCCACTGGGCTGTTGTCTGTTTAAACTACACAAAACGAGAAGAAACAAACAAATGAGTAAACAGTGAAGACACTTCAATCACGTGAAAACAAAAATCTGCATCCGTTACTGACCTCAGAAGGAGCTTCCAGGTTGCCGATTACATCCACTAGAGTTCACCAGCAGCTGTCAGCTCACCTGAAGAAACTGCAGAGCCAAAAAAAAAAAATAATAATGCTTAGTTAGCAGTGCGTATTGTGTAACTAAAACTCAGCTGATCTTGTTTTTCCACTGTGACCTCTGGGTGTTCAAACTGAAGTGCATGTCGGGACCTGCCGGTGATCAATAAAGGGAGCAGGTTAAAAACACTGTTAATTTGATGGCTCATGAATGTTAGCTCATACCATCTTTAATGCTCTGGTAGGCACTTGCGAGAATGCACATGTTGATTACATCAGCAACTCTGCTGATTGGGTTTAAAATATGTTATAGTAAAGAGTCGCTAGATGGCGCTTGATCTCGCACATGCTAATTTGGCTAATGTTTGTTTTGTAGTTTTTCTGCTGGGCGGTATCTAGCGTTTACAAACTGGCAGATTGAAAGTTCATTATCGTTCGTTAAAGGAAAGAAAAACATGGTGAGTAGTCAGCTTGTGTGACATTAGGTGGAATATAATGAATCACAGTCAGGTTTTACGGAGATTTTCTCTTTTATTTGTAGCCGTAGCATCTTTAACCTCAACTGTTTTTTTTTGTATTCGCATATTTCGCTGTAAGCAAATTATCCGTTTTGTGCAGCTGAGTGTTTGTAACCCTGTGTTACTGTTAAAAAACAGTTTCGACTGAAATCAACACTTACTATTTGACAAAACATGGTGAAGTAGCAGCCGTGAAGTCCACAAAGTCTTCGGCTCGATCTATGTTTTTACACGTTTAAACGTCAACCGTATCCTTCCGCGGCTAAGACCGAACGTTGTAAATACGCCAGTTGAAAGGTGTTATGGGAAAGGGAGTCCTTTTGAGAGCGGACAGAACTGGTTGCTTTACGCACATACAAACTACATCGCGTTTACTATTGAGATCAAATAAATACTGACAAAAATGCGCTACACAGTTATAGTGGTATATATTTATATGCAATTTATGAAACATTTTAAATGGTTTTCTTGGTTGAATATACTAAACATGGGTGGGTCGTGTTATTAATACATTTATGCATCTATGCAACACAGTTTTTAAATAAAAAGACCACAGAATAAATATTTCTTTGCAAGTTACTGGTTTCTTTTTTAACACATATTTATTTTCACTGAAAAGCATTTTGATGTATATTTATCTTAATTAAAAGTACTTTATATCCAACTTCTGAAACGAAATACATTGAACATTTGTTATTATTATTATTATTATTATTACCAGTAGTAGTAGTAGTAGTAGTAATTATCTGAATGATAGGCTTTTTCTGGAGTGTCTAGTTTTCCTTTAGAAATACAGGATTATTAAAAAAAATGTGTCAAGTTTTCCCTATTGTAAGGGGGAAAAATTATGTGATTAAATACAAATATAGTATAGAACACCTTTGTTTACAAGTCATCTAATGGTTGCATAAACACAATCATTGTTTTGTTCATAAATATAATGTTTTTTTTTTGTACATGAATCAGGCTATAAATTTTTCTTTTAAAGAGAGAGTTCAGATACATTTGCCATGTTTGTTGTAGTGGAGGACAAAAATTACGTAACATAAAATAAATAAATAAATACTTGTTTTTTTGTATTTATTTTTTATTAGTTTGCTTGGTTTAGAAATATATATTACATGTACTGTCTTTAATATATATTTTTATGAGATACAGGAACCCAGTTAAGGTTTAGAAAAAGCTTGTACTTAATACAATTCTGTTCATTTAATTACAGATTAAATGGACTCCAGCAGTAAAGTCAAGAGAGACCATAATCCTAATCAAGTTCTCAATTATGACGAACCACACTACGCTGTAAGCTACGCTTGTAGGAGAAACTCTGAAGAGGTCAGCTGAATCAAATGATGCATGAATCTGTTTGAGATTGATTTACTTTTTAATTTGAAAAAAATGGTTCATATGTTTTTCTCACGAAAGGTGGATTATGATAAACATGACGACTTCAATACAAAGAGGTGAGCTCTTCATATTTTGTGCTTGCTAAGGACAGTTGCGCTGTGGTTCTTGTCCAGTCTCTGCAATGATTTTACCCTTGCCAGGCATTCAGTAAGCAGGTGTGGCAACAGTGGAAGCAGAGTTAAGCGAGTTGTGTCATGCAAGAGGAAAACCCATCATCTGACCGTAGCTCGAAGGAGGCATCTTGGTCATGGGAGGAGTTTTGATGCAGCAAACAAGGAAAACGAGATGAAATGCTTGCAAGAGATACAAAAGGAAACATTGTTTAATAATCCATCAGACTTCCAACTAAATGTCAATAAAAACTACAAAACCAGCCAAGCCGGTTCTGAACAATCAGAGTACCATATACTCTCAGAGGTAACTGTCACCGACCGCAACTTTTTTGTGCGATGTTTAGTATATGTGTGACATTGTCTGAGCATTTAACTTTGTTTTCAGCTCACAAAGGATCACAATGCAATGTCTGATGTTCTGTTTGGAAGAAATCTGAGACTTAAAGTGGCTTTAACGCTGTGGAAGAGGAATGTAGGAGAGCTGTTGACATATTTTCTAAAGTATGTATCATGAACTTTTGTTTTTGGTCTTGCAGAATTTCAAAGTTTGTTTACTTAATTTTATTTCTACAGAATCCAAGATACTGGGGTGACTGTTGATTTTCTGCCAATTATCTATAATTGGTAAGCTTTATTTTTTGCTGTATTCAAAATTCTGACAAGAGTTCGAGTAAATAAAATCATTTTCTTCCGCAGCATTGATGAGGACTCAACCAGGATTAGCATTGGTTGTTGTGTAGACCTCTTCCCTTTAGTTAGAAAAGTCCTCACTACACCCCATGAAGAGTGAGTGTTTCTCCTGTGCAGCTTTACAATAACAAACAACTACAATTTAAAATGAAATAAATAATATTATACTGGAAGAAGTGAAATATGGACAGTGGACTTACTTAAAATTCATTTGTTTTCTTATAGATATCTGGTTGTTGGCTTTAAATGGATACATTCAGTCTTAAAAAACTGGTGGGAAGAACTAAAAACAAGTGGCTACAGTGGATCACCTCAACCTCTGCTGGATGAGTAAATGTTGTTTTTATGAACTTTGGCATATTTTTATAATTACCCTGTAAGAAAAACCACAAAAGATACGATACAAATGAAACAAAATAAATTATTACAGAAAAAATAGAATAATACAGTGTCATTCTACAACCTGTGAGAGGTTTTAATCCTGTGATTCAATAATCTTAATGTTTATGATCCTGTCGGCAAAGGAAAGACTAAGTTGAATTTAAGCGATTCCCCAATAAGACTTGAGATAAAAAATTGGGCTGATATCAGAACTTCCAAAGATTTCCAACACTGTCTTCTGAATTATAGTTATTTTTAACGAAATGCCATAGCTCCTACCAGATTTTAACATGAGTATGATCAGTTTTGTACTTGGGGGGTCACCAAACAGAATGTCTTAATACTGGAAATGCAATTTTTATGTATGTTTTTTTATTTACAGAAATTTTCAAATTTTTAACCAGCAACTTTGGGAGTTATGGCAACAGGAACCTCATTTAAAATCTGTCACAGGTCAAGCAGGAGACATGGCTAAGGTAAGAGATTTTTACTTTAATATATATTTTATTTTAAAAATATATATTTTGCAGGAATTATATTTCCACTGTCTTCCATTCTCAGGTTGTGGATTCTTATCTTTTTCAACTTTGTTGACACTGTCAAGGATCGAAATAACTTATGCTTGTGTCACTAAATTCATGAGAAGGAACCCTAATTGCTGCTTTTCTCTTAAATGAAAGCCGGGTTTGTTGCAGTGCAAGCTATTAATCTGTATTAAGAAACATAATGCTTGAAGGCTTTAACACAAACAGATTTGAATAAATCCCCAAAAGAGATGTTGCAGGTTTGGATCATACATTGATAAATTGATGTTTTTGCAGATTGTGATGTTTTAAATTACCTTTCTTCCCTGCAAAACATTTGGACTGTATAAATCTTAAATGTGGCTCACAGTGTCTTTCGGAACATGCAACACCACTGCTTATGGCACGGAGAGTTCGATGAACAGTTTTTTTTTAGACGCGGTAAAAACATTTTCTCAGTTGATTGGATCATTTAGGCTTTTGCATTTATGCAAATGTGGACATCTGTGCCAAATATTTGTTCAAAACGTAATTGATTTCTGCTCTTCAGACAACACAGAGGGAAACTAAAGTTAATGTGATTAGCAAAACTGTGAGTTTCTTTCCCAATGGCGTTATAAACCTAATCTGGACTTCAGCCCCATGTGGACTGTTAAAGTGATTGAATTCAGGCAGTGATGTGTGTTACAATCTGGGTTTATCACAAACACAGATAACTGCAGGGGTGGTGTCTGTTTTGTGTTGGGAACCAGGGACTAAAGTCCAGTTTTACCTGGGCAGGGGAGAATGATATTTACAGGACTCTCAATCTCAACCCTGCAATCATATTTGTACTTGGATTAAAGAAGTATTGGACATTTTTGTTCTGTACTCTTTAATCTTAACGTAAAACTTCTTATTTTTGGACTTTTCAAGTAAGGTTCCATTTTGGTATCCTGAAATTGTTTTCTAAGTTTTTTAACTACCTTAAAAAACAAGACTTAGCATATTTGCTAAAGAGTGGAGGATGCATTGGAGATGCTGGCTGCCATCAGTGGCTACAGTGCTGCTCCTTTGTGCAGCTGGAGCTGACATGGAACATCTGCAAGCTGAGAATCTCAATCTTCTTCACATAGATGAGCACAACACGGTTCTGAACCGTGAAATGAAAGGTATGTTTTTTTTGTTGAAGCTTTCACTTTCATTTTGACTTATCCTTATATGTAGATGGGATACAAATTTGGTTGATTTTTCAAGTTTTTAGTTTTAATCTGCACAATCTGCAGAACAGCGACACAAGTTTTAGTGTTTTCCACAAATTAATTCGCCTTATCACACTTTATCTGTGTTATTGTTGTAGAGGTTGGTCAAATTCCAGTGTTATAATGGCTCCTGCTGGTTCGTGAACATTACACTACTCACAAAAAGTTAGGGATATTTGGCTTTCGGGTAAAATTTGTGGAAAACGTAAAAAGTTCCCGCTACAGTGATATCATATCACGAAAGTAGGACATTTAAGTAGAAGGATGCACTGGTGATTTCCTCATCTCAAACAATTTGTTGAAACAAAAGTTAACAACAATGGTGTGTACACAACAACAAAAAATGTCAACGTCTCAATAACTCGTCATGTGCCCTTGAGCATCAATTACAGCCCGACAATGACGTCCCCTGCTGTTCACAAGTCGACTTATTGTCTGCTGAGGCAGGGCATCCCACTCTTCTTGAAGGGCAGCCCTCAGGTCATTGAGGTTTTGGGGTGCAGAGTTTCAAGCCTCTACACGGCGACTCAGTTGATCCCACAGGTTTTCAATGATTCAGGTCTGGAGAAAGTGCAGGCCACTCCATTTGAGGTACACCAGTCTCCAACAGCCATTCCCTGATGATGCGACCCCGATGAGCTGGAGCACTGTCGTCCATGAAGATGAAATTAGGCCTGTGTTGTTCATGTAGGGGCACAATCACTGGATTAATGATGTTATTCAGGTAGTAAGGGCTTGTCACTGTACCATTCACAAAGTGTAAACCAGTTCTATGCAGACTGGACACACCTGCCCAGACTGTGACACCGCCACCACCAAAAGCTCGTCTGGTGACAACAGTGGCTGATGCATAGCGTGCTTGACATCTCCAACATCGTTGCCGGCCATCATTTCTGCTCAACGTGAATCGTCTTTCATCAGAGAACAGCACTGAGGCCCACTAGTCCCTCGTCCAGCGTAAATGCTCCCTGGCCCATGCAAGACAATGACGTCTGTGCCTGCTGGTGTGGTCAGGTACCCTTGCAGGTTATCTAGCACGCAGACCACGCTGATGTAAACGGTTTCAAATGGTCTGATGTGACACTTGGGTGCCTCTCACCTCCCTTAAACGTGCCTGGAGTTCAGTGGCATTCATCAGGTTTCTCAGGGCATTTTTCACAATTTAGTGGTCATCACCATGGGATGTGGCCAAAGGACGTCCACTTCTATGCCTTTCTGTAACTCTTCCAGTCTCTCAGTATCTCTGTTGTAACCTGCTGATGACACTCTGTGACACTCTGAGCTCAGTGGCCACGTTCGTCTGAGAACGTCCTGTTTGAAGCATTGCAATGGCCAGGTACTGTTGATCCATTGTTAGGTGTCGTCTTGGTCTTATGGTGTCTCAATGTGAACAGCCTGATGAGGACGACTGTTTAAACTTCAGCTGTGATTGAACCAGGACATTTATTGGTCGATTCGAGGATCAAACACCTGTTGTGACTTTTGCCCTTAAGCTCCTCGTTAGAGAACAGCAACATGTGCAAAAAGTACTGAAACATTTAACAGTTGGACAGGTGCATTCAAAAGCTTAGAGAAGGTCACGTTAAGTTCCCCTGTTAAGGTTTGAATGCATTTTGGGCTCATCCTGAAATTCAACCCGACAGCCAAATATCCCCAACTTTTTGTAAGTAGGGTATGTTATGATGATAAATTATGCTGGGCACCTTTGTTTACTGGTTTAAGCCAGAATGGAGAGAGGGTGTCACCTAGCGGTGAGAATATGTTTTTGTGGAATGGAAGCTGCAGAGTGTTGATGTGCGTTACTGACTTATATCCACATCCAGCTGTACTTCTTCATCTTCAAATCCCTCCATCTTCAACAACTTTGTACAACTGCTCAAAAAGCTTGATAAAAACCAAAAAAGGAATTCCATCTCCAGTTTTTGTCCTGTCCAACACCCAGGGGCGAGTGTAATATTTCCACTAGCATGGGATTAGTTTTAGGAAGCTCACCTACATCCCGTTGACAGATAAAATCAATTAGTGACTTATTGATTAAAGCTTTTCTGTTGAGGTAAATAACTTGTATAAGATAATTTACCAAACAAACAATTATTTTACTGTAAACTGGCAGCTTTTTTTTGCCTAAAATTACACATTTGGCATATTCCTATGAAGTAGACTATTTAAATCCTTGTTGTGATTATTTTTTTGCTGAAGGGTTTTAATTTTTCTGGGAAATGAGGTTGGAAGATGAAAAATTAGGTTACCAAAAAAGTAAAAATCAGACGACCAAATCAGATAACTTTAAAGATAAAGAAATATGTTGTGTTGAGAAGACACACAGTAAATGTTTACAATAGGGTTAAAATTATTAAACTTAAACCAACATTAGTAAACTGAAATCAATTTAATCTAAAAGTGAAAAATTTTAAAATATGATGCAAGTACAAACCAGCCAAATATATAAAAATAAAACTTGAATAACAAAAAAATATAAATTCTGAAACAAAATCTTTTTTAAATTTGTGCATGTTCTTTGTTACACTTTGTATCATAAAATGAGAAATGAGAAAAAGCTTTAGGACTGTTTATAAAGTTTGCTTGATATTTTGTGACATACTTATTTATTTCCCTGCAGTTCTGCCTAGAGATTGCCATGAAATGCTGATAGCATCTTCAGGCAAGGCCAGAGATGGTGTTTATCTGATCAAACCACATGACTCCCCGATTGTGGCCTACTGTGTGATGCAGGACGGAGGCTGGACCGTGGTTCAGCATATCACTGTAAACAGCAGTGTGGATTTCGATCGCACCTGGGAGGAGTACAAGAATGGCTTTGGAGATCTCACGGGGGATCACTGGCTTGGCAACAACTACCTCCACCAACTAACTCGTGGCCCCGCCCGCTATAAACTAGGAGTGAAGCTTGTGGACAGGGATGCTGTTACCAAGATGGGAGAGTATGATCCCTTTCTAGTCGAGGACGAACACACAGGCTACAGGTTGAGGTTAGGGTTGTTCCAGGGCACAGCTGTGGACGCTCTGACCTTCGACACAGAAAACTACCTTCACGACAACCAGAGGTTCACGACGAAAGACCGAGACAATGACAACTACTTCCAAAACTGTGCCAAACTGGAGTTTCAAGGCGTGCCAGGAGGGGGCTGGTGGTATGATGCCTGCGCTGGTGCAAATCTGAATCGTAAGAATGTTATTTACTGGCAAAAGGATTGTAACAAGGAGAAGCTGTGCAAGTATGCATGGATGATGGTGAGACCTTCAGAGACATTTAGAGTGATTCACAGTGGACTCTGCAAGGAGGAACTCTAGAGACAGGATTTGCATCAACTTTGTACTATATTCTCAGTAAGCTTTTTATATGTTAGAAGAAAAACAAGATATAATTGTCTATAATACAGCTGGTGGCTAGTGAGCCTTTTGTTGATGAAAGGCATTGAGATGAATGCTTTCTCACATTTTATTTAGAAATACCTTTAACAACAACATGATACTCAAAAATACCCAGAATGTTTTTCACAAAACTTAAAGCACAGTAAAAAAAAAAAAAGACTTGTTTACAGTTTAAGTTCAACCATTTCACACCTATATGTATAGTCATTGCAAATGATGTCTTTAGTTCCCCAAGTTTTTGGTAATTCTTTAACATTATAGCTTATACTTACAGAAAAGTAAACTTGGTGAAAAATAAAAACATCCCCAAAGTATGTTACAGGAAAGACATAACTTGTCAGAATGTAGCCACAACATTTAGAATAAAAATTGACTTTTTTATGTACCAGGGAAAAAAAACTTATCCTGAGGATAAAGGTAATGAATACTGATTTCCCCCAACCTTCTTCCTAATGTAAACATTGACAATAATATCAAGATATTTAAAATGATGAATTGTCTAAAATTGCCTCCTCTGTGTGACTAGTAGAATGTGTGAAAAATCAACCCAAATTTATATTTAATTGTATGCAAAAAGGTGAGAAATAAGTGTCTAAAACCCTTTTTCGGAATCAAGTAAAGATGTTCAATTTTCAAAAATTAGTTAAAGACTTCAAAGTTTTTTTTTTCTTGTGCCAGGTTAAATGTTTGGCTACCAATATGTAACAAAAATCACATCATGTATTGATCATAAAATGTGATATGAAAGCATGATTTTATTTTATTTTCAAACCTATTTACATTATCACATTTACAGTATTTCTGAGAGTTTCTACTTTCTAAACTTTTTCACATTTTGTCAGATTACAAACAAAGACCTCGGATTGTCTTGATAGGATTTTATTTTAGTGCACATTATTTTATTTTGAACGAAACAAAGTTTTAAAATCAGGTGAAAACAAATACATACTAGTTTTATATATATATATATATATATATATATATATATATATATATATATATATATATATATAAATATGCCATCAAAAGTCACCTAATAAGTGAATCCACAGGTTTAATTTTATCTCACTATTAACACCAACGTTCTCACAAATTCTCCGAGATTTGTATGAAAGGATTGTTGAAGAAACACGGTCAAAAGAAAGTCAGAGGAGGTCACTTTGCCAGTTTTACATGAGCCTTGTGGAGAAAACATCACACATCATCCCAAACACACCATGGTCACAGAGATTTTTTTCTTCAGCAAGAAGCTACTTAGAAACAAGGAGAGGGTTAATGGAGCCAAGTATCAGATCTAAATCCAAAAGAGATGTTTTGGCAAGATTGGAACATTGATATTCATTTGTACTCTTAAGTCCAATTGACTTGTTTTTAATTTGTTTCGATGAGCATACATCTTCATTTGTAGATTTGAATAACTCTTTGAAACCTTCCCCATATTATCATTATTAACTTTTTGTTAGCTAGCCAAAAAAAGAGAAATCAATGGGATAAAATGATGTTCCAATTATTTGACAAAGTGTGAAAAAGTTCAGTGTTTCTGAAACTGTACATATATTTATTCTTCTGAAATGTTTTAGCAGCAATTATTCTTCACCACACCAAACATATGGATTAACAGCAACATGGACAATCCAAATGTACGAAGCATGGATTGTTGGTACAACAATTCATGTCAGCTTGGTGCTAACTACAGGGTTCTGTCCATACCAGTATGGTTTCTCCTCAATCCTTTTTTTCTTCCACCGGCAGAGAAGCAGCATGCGAAATGTCTTTTGGAAGTTTTTGTTGCACAGGGCGTAGCACATTGGGTTGACAGTGCTGTTGACGTAGCACAGCCAATAGCCCAAGTGCCAGAGGGAGAGTGGTATACAGTCTGAGCAGAAGGTGGAAATCAGAACCATTATGTTGTAAGGAGTCCATGTAAGGATGAATGCCAGTAATATAGCACTGAGTGTCTGAGCTGCCTTCCTCTCCTTGATCAGCACCATTCTTTTCCTTTTGGTGATCTGGCTTTTCAAAGATGTATCTGTAGGCTTGGATGCTGATGAGTTAGAGGGAACACTCATGGACTCAGCTGAGGAGAATGCAGAAGAAGCCAACCTGGTGTTTCCATTTTTGCTCAGGTGCTCCACATGAGTATCTTTGGGTACAGGTTTAAACTTGTAGGACACACATTTCCCGCTCTTCTGTGAGTTGCTTTTGGGACGTGTCTGGAAAAAGCTGTCCTCCTCATAACTGTTGAGCTGCTCGCTCTCGCTGCTCACAATGCTTCTGCTTGCTTCGCACGCCTGGCTCCTGAGGGAGGGCTTACGTCCCACAGGTGACACTGCCCGGTCCTCATCTTCAGAGGAGGCGTAGCTGTTAAAAGTGGTCAGCTGACCAGCTTTGGACCACTCATCACTGGTGGACCCAGTGGATTTGGCATTGCTCCTGCTGGATGACGACCAGGAAGCTTGGTTCTGATCATGTGATGCTGATCTCAGTTTACAGCTAAAACATGATCTTATGAGTGTCTTCTGAGACTGTGCCTCACCAGAGTCCATTTGATAGTTAACTCCCTGCAGTTCAGCCAGATCTTTTGTCCTCTTCTCTGTCTCCTTATAGATTCGACAGTAGAGGATTGTCATAACTGACACAGGAATATAAAAGGCAGCAATTGCTGTCCCAAATGTTATAACAGGCTCAGAAAAAAACTGAATCTGGCATTGCCTTTCAGGTACAGTTCTTTTCCCAACAAAGTATTGCCAACAAAGAATGGGTGGGGCCCACAGTATCAGAGACACCAGCCAAGCTAAACCTATCATAATTCCAGCTCGTCTGGGAGTCCGTTTTGCCCTATAAGTCAAAGGCCGAGTGATGGAGAAATATCTGTCAAAACTGATCACAAGCAGGTTCATGACCGAAGCATTACTAGCTACGTAGTCCAAAGCTAACCACAGATCACAGGCCAGGTTCCCTAAAGCCCAGTAGCCCATCAGGATGTAAGATGTGTACAAATTCATGGAAAACACCCCTATGATAAGGTCCGCTGCTGCCAGACTCAATAGGTAGTAATTGTTCACCGTCTTTAGTTGGCTATTGACCTTAAAGGATACCATTACAAGAACATTGCCCACAATTGTGATGAGGCTGACAATGGCAGACACAGTTGCGATGGTGATCACCTCCCAAAGACTCTGAGTCACCAGATGGATGTCTGCCGCAGTGCTATTCCTTGTGAAGTTACGTAGGCTTTCTTCTTCCATGGTCTTCCGAGTATTACAGGCGCCCATCCATCACAAGCATGTTCGGATCTGACATTTTTACCAAGCGCACCTGGAATAAATAAACAAGAGAAAGGTTATTCCTGTGTGACAAAGTATTCTTCAGTTGAACATTTTGTTTATCAAGCTTCAAATATTAAGAAAAATGGTAGGTTATATTTATATTTAACCTATATTTTAACTTACTTGGCAGGGTTTCCATAATCTGTTGTCTGATAAACTAATTATTGATGCACAAAATATTTATTTAATTGATATTTGGATAATTACTTTGAGATGTTGCTGTTAGTGACTGTTCAGGTGTAATTTCAAAAATCAGATCTTTCCTCTATAAAGTTTATGCACTATTCAGGGTTGTGCTTGCAGCAACACTCTTTAGTGGGGACTGGGCTGCTGGATAAAAAATACTCCAAGTTAGATAAAGAGGAAGGCTGGCAGACAAGTAAAGTACAACATGCTCTGTTTTGTCTTTGTTAGCCTTTCAGTCTTTCACTGTGAGGAAATGTTCAAAGATCATGTTTGAAGCCTTCTGGAAATGTCAAAGTGTTTCTACCAAAGTGCTGCCAATACCAGATCAGGGCTGATGCAGAAGAAGGTGATAAACTGGTAAAATAGGAAAAAAAGAAAATATAAAAAGCTGTCTGAGAATAAGCAGGGAGCCGCATAATTGTTGGACTACCAAAATGTGTTGTCCAATTGTTTCGATGATGAAGTCATTTACTGTGACAAGGGTGACAATATGGTGTCCTTTTGTGAGATAACTTGTGACAATGTTTTTACTATTAATTAATGTTTTTACAGATAATGACAGTTATTTAAAATATCAACACAAGGGCCTACTATGATTAACTTCAACTATCGTTGAAAAGTTGTCCCATGTGTATGCAGTTAAACTGGAATTTCTCAGAATATTTATTGCCACCGTTTACCGGTAGAGGGCGACAGACACCTTCAAAGGAAACCTTAGGCACTTAAAGTCTGAAGTTTTCCCTGAAAATGTGAGCTATTTGTGCCAAACTGTATAATTTTGCTGTAAACAAGTTAATCACATGGCATATATTTCAATCTAAGTACTTTGAATTTAATAATATAAAATGTACTGCAAAACGTTTTTTGATTGCAAACGTATGAATTAGTTTAGAAGAAGCATCACTTTGATTGCATGTGTAGATTACTACATTTTAATGAAAAACAGTGTAAAACAATATGCTGAACTGGACCACTATGTCACTTAAGTTAATTAATTGTTACACGTGCCTGTCTTTCTAAGGCAATCTTTTATTCCCTCATGAAAAAACCAGCCAGCTTGTTACCATGGTGTCATGATTTTAAGCCACGCCACTAGATCTTCCTAAAGTGAGAAAATTAAATAGCTGTACTCCAAACCAGTCTCAGTATACTGTGTACAACTGTCTAAGCTCCAATATGGTAGAAAGTCACAAATGCAAAGGCTTCACGAATCCACCATCAGGCTTTCTAAAGCTCTGTTTGGATGATCAATGAGCTCAAGCTTGATCAAAAAAATCCACAAAACTCTATGTGGTTTGAAGCAATTGAATATAAAGGCAGTCACCCAGAGCACTGGCACACATGTAGGGATTTAGAACTTCTATTAATATCCCCTATGTGGTCAAAACAACATGCTGGTTGAATTTGCTCTGAGCAGAGAGTACAAACATACATTAATTTCCTTGTTGACCAATGTTGCCCCCTCTCCATTTCATACTGACTTTGTTTAAGATTTTCATCAAAGTCCTGCTACAGTAGGACATTGTATTTTTGGAAAGTTGAATGTCGAGTACCAAACAAAATTGGTTCTTTAAAATAAAACAGACAATGATACTCTGATATTTGTTGTGACCCCCCAAAAAAAACAAAAAACAATAATTATTACTGTATATGAAACTTTTATAGGTCATAGTACCACAAATTCTAATGTGTTTTATTGTAATAAAAAGTAGAACAACGCAAAGTATCTTAAAATTACAAATTGCAATAAAAGTAATGCATTGTTTTCTAAATGTGGTATAGCAATCATTTGACCTACAATTTAGTGCCTTTGCTGTGTATTCTTACATGAAATATAGTGTAATCGACTGACTTAGCTTATCAAGGAGAGCCCATAGAGCAGCAGAAATTCTATGTTACAGTAGCAAGACAAACAATTGTTCTACAAGACAGCCAAAGCAAGGATTTAAAGAGCTGTTAACATTTTAAAGAGAGAAGAACTATTAGGATTTCCGCAAAAGGGGCATAGTGAGGTCACCAAAACTAAACCACATCTTAATATGTGATTAGCATAAACAATGTTATATGGATCAAACATAAATCCCCAAGAGAGGAAAATGTCATAATATTCTTTTAAATTTAGGAACTCTACATGTATACCTATTATTTGAGAAATACCTGATATTTTCAATGGCCTTCCGTTACCAGTGCATTCCAGCAACCACCCAGGAGGCACACAAATAACATTCCAGTATTGAGACATGCTGTGCTCACAACTTTATGAAATGAGTAAATAAAAAAAAAAATCTTAGTTACCCCTCATTTTGGTTTAAAATATTCCATAAATAAATGTTTCATTCCAAATCAATGTGTATACAAATGATTAGAAATCTTAACGAATTCAATACGAAACAACAGTTTTATTTTTTAAATACAGCACCACGGACAGCACCATAGGCTTATCAGTGAGAGATAGCGAAATTATTGCCCCAACACAAGCATGAAATCTTTCACCATAAAACAGTATGGTGAAAGACAGTGAGCCAGCTGAATCAAAGATGGCAGAGACAGTTTTACAGATTTGATTGTAATAATGAGTTGGATAGTTTCTCAGCTAAAATAAGAAGTATTTTTTTATTTTACTCTGTTTTAGTTCCTTGTTATGATTCATCAGTGGGAAAAATAAATCCAGAGTAAAATTTAAGGAAAAATAAACATTTCATCAGAATTTTTATCGCTTTAAGTAAATGTATTGTCATTCGATTTCAATACTACTTTTGAAGGCTGCTGCATACACCCATTTTGTTGTTTTAAAGAAAGCCAAAAAACCAAGATGCAGAAAACGTGTGGAAAAAGGTTCTCTTTCCAGGTGCATCAACAACTGAACAAGAAAGTTGTTAAGCATGGGAAAACTAACTTGGCGAATCACAACACACAGTCCACATAGTGGGACATAGTGATGGAAGCAATATGCTGTGGGAATGTTTCACTTTAGCAGGGACGGAGAACATAAATGGAGCCATAAAGCAATGTCAGATAATAATCAGTTTGAGTTGTAGAAGAACAATGATGGGGGTAAAAGTTCACTTTGCACGCAATAAAACATAAACCCAAAGCTTCAGGAAAAGGATTCCGAACATTGATTATCAAACTAATACAAATAGGAAAGCAAACATACAAACAAAAAACAAACAAACAAACAAAAAAATTCTATGTATTTTATGTTTAAAGGAAAATGGTTTCCAAAAGATTTTTTAAATGTGTGACCGAAAAAAATTGAAAAACACAAAAATATTTATACCCTTTACTTTTTTATTTATTCATTTAGGATTGGAATTTAAGGAAGAGACACCCTCTGTTTGTTAGTTTTAGTACTCATACCTATTGTCGTGATAACTGAGTGCAAGAATGAAATTGCCATTTTTCCTGTTCTCAGTGGATTCTCCAAACTTTCTCCATTTTTTTTGTAGTATCTGCTTGAGGCAGCAATATTTGAAATATTCATTTTTGCTGGGATTGTTAGCTCTACGCTGCAGTTAATTTGCTTTGGGAAATTGATGTTCACTTGCATCCATGCAAAAACAAACAAACAAGAAAAAAACTCTTTCTCAATATCCAAAGTTGGACAAATACATACTCCAACAATACTTTAAAGCATTTACAAACCAAGTAGTCCTTGTGTATATTTTGTTTAAGCTTTTTGTTGTAAGGTTACAAAATAAGAAAAACCTCAAGAGCTGCAAATAGTTTCTTGACACGTTCTTTACATGAAAATGTCTCTTTATAGATGACACATACTAGATTTCAAGGTTAAAGTACTTGAACTTTTTAGTACCAAAACAGGATAGCATACACAGTAATTATGCTCACTGCCATGTAAAACCACAGTATTATGAAAGCTACTCATTACACACAGAGACATAGCCGCACACACTTATGTACAGAATATACAAATGGAAAAGCTCTTGAGCTCTTGAGGTGGAAGGTGAAGTCAAGTTTACAAATTAATTCCATACCAGGACTGCAAGCACTTTAATGGTATGTCTGGAACCCGGAGTGTAGACATCTTGAAATATAGTGTGTGTTTTCCGCTGTGACCCGCTTTGGACTTTCCTAGGATACGGTTTGGTATCACGTATGACAAATTACTGGGGGGGAAGGTTTCTAACCCTGCGTGGGGAGGAAAGAAACTCAGCAAATGCACCGCTGCCAATTGTTTCAAGCTTGTACTTCAGCTGTTCATGCCTTACAGATTTTATATTCATTTAAATTCAGTCTACTATACAAAACATTGTTTTCAATGTGTCTGAACATTGTAGAGGGAAGTCTCTCTGGCCTAGCCAAGAAATCTGAGTCTCCCTTGTTATATATATACCCTAAGAGAATCGGATTTCCTTCTGAAATACAGTGCTGGCTCGCTATGCATAAGTAATGGTCATCGATCCGTTATTTAACGGTGCCCTGGTTTTGAGTGTGGACAGGTTGTGTAGCACAAATCCATGCTCAGCCTTCATGCTAGGGTGCTGAAGGCTGGCTTGAGGTCCTTTGGCGCTGGGCCATGCCTGCTCTGTCCTGCAGCGCTGCATGATCACCCTTGGTGCTTCTAGTCATCAGTAACCTTTCTCTACACCTCTGCTTTGGTTGTAACTCAGCAGCTAACGAAGACCAGTGTTGTGTGTCTTTGCAAATGAAAGATGGAAGCGGGCAACGACAGAGTAGTGACTCAAAGCAAAAGAGCCAAGGGATGTCATGTGTATCTGCTTAGTGATTATGGATGATTTTCAAATCAGCCCACGGCTCCCTTGGCACACCGGATAGAGTTTTCTGATGTCAGCCCACTGACCCATGATTAACAATCCCAGCATATGTAGCAATCTGGAAAAATAAATTCCTTGAATCAGTTTGGGTTCACTTTTCACCAAAGCAGCAAAACAGAAAATTATAGGCATTAAAAGCTTCTGAAATATTAGTGCTGATTGCAAAGAACTGAATGATTGTTCCTGCACTGTCCCTAAATGTCAAAAGTCGTTATCAAATGTTTGTATATATCCAATTAGTAGCCATAGGAATTTGGGAAACTTATGTTGCAATACATCAGAGCATTACAGTAAAGTCCACAAGTTTCAATCTAGGGGAAAGGAAAATGGATTTCATGAATAATATTCTCCAGCAAGAGTTTATGTTGATGTAAAACTTAATGATTTTAAGATAGCATACATACATTTAATTTTAACAATTTCAGCAATTTTATGAACGTTTAGCTCAATATTTCATGAACATACTCAACTTCAGTTAAAGATAAAAAGTAATTTAAGACATGTCTGGGTTTCCTTTACAAATAGTGAAACGGGAATGTCTAGAAATTGGTGAAAAGTAATGTGTATTAAAGTTTAGCAACCTGAAAAAAGAAATTGCTCAAACTTACTAAAAATTGGATTGTGTAGTTAGATCTGTCAATTTTAAAATAGTTAGTAAGTCCAATTTTATAAAAACTGATTGCACAAACACTCGTTTGATCACAGATCACAGATTCTGATGGATTACTACGGAAATTTAAAGAGTGCTACTGACACCAAAGGCCTGTCTCGTGCTTGTATTTACTTTGCATTCTAAATGCAGTAATCTCAGGTTATGGAGAAACTCTCTCCTCCAGATTTAAACCTCTCCTTAGTCTAGGGAGGTTTAATTATAAAAAGACTGTCACACAGACACGTTAGGATTTAACATTCTTATTTTAACAAGCAAAACAACTTGATAATAATATATGTTTTTGGATGTGCTACATGTCTGTGGATTTAAATTTTTACTCATCCCAAATAACAAAATTTTCAGTTGTGTTATTTTGTATTCTATTATCTCAAGGCACTTCACAAGAAAATCTATTCAAATCATAGATACATGATTACAAATCAGGTTGCAAAAGTTTCCAATTCAAGGAACCCCAGAAGATTGAATTGAGCCACTGACTTGCAGCATTCACTCCTCTGGAATCAGCAGATCAAAACAATGGCATGTGTTGTCGTTGACTACACAGCAATCACTCATAATGAGCATACATGTAAAGACAGCGGAGAGGAAAAACTCCCCTTTAACTGGAAGAAACCTCCAGTAGAACCTGGCTCAGTACAAGCAGCTGTCTGCCACGACCGACTGGGGTTTGAATAGACAGAAAACTAAAATAGATGCAGAGGAAACAAACAAAAAAAACTTTATAGCAGCAGTTGTAGAGCATTGCTGGCAGCATCTCTGCGCATATTCTCAGAGGACAAAGAAGCCCAGAGGACAACAATAAAAGCAAATCCTTCTGTTTTGTTATGTGACGACTATTTGGATTTCCAGTGTTTCACCTAAGCTATGATTATAAGGCAAAACTAAAATAAAATTAAAGCTATGATGAAAAATTATGAACCACATCATTAGATGAATATTATGATCCGCTTATGGACCCCATAGTGGATTTGGCAGCTGCTGAAGGGAATAAAGCAATAACACTGAAAGCCTCTTGGGAGTTTTATTTTTGAAGGATATACAACATTTCATAGGGACCCGTTCAATTCAGTAATGACCTGGCCATGAAATCATATTTGCAATCTTGAAATGTGTGTCTGTCTTTTTTTCTTTTTCATGTACATGTTTTGATGTTGCTGCTAATTGGCCAAATATTTCTTGAACTGATCCTAGGTGGAAAAAAAAAAAAGCTACTGGAAGCCATGCAGCTTCCAACAACACACAAAACTACATTCTTTGTTGAAAGACTTGCTGATAACTTATTCACAGTCTAGGGATTATTTTTCTAGACACCACCAAACCATGTCTCTGGTGAGAAAAGCTACTTCATAGGAATTGTTAAAAGGGACCAAGAAGCATTTCCACATTTGTTGAAACACCTCACAATGTCCGTAGGGACTGGAAGGACTCGTTAAAATCACGCTTCACTGCTTAATCCCCCTCTGTATTGTCAGTTTCAGTTAATCAAAAAGCAGGACAGGAGAGGTTGTGGGTCTTGGCTATTTGAATAAAGTATTGATTGCTTTTTATGTCAAATAAGAACAAAAACATTAGGGGAAAAAAAAACCTATTTCTTGATAAACAAACCTGAAAAAAACAACTAGAATTTTATAAAATTTTGCACAGATGGGTGAGGGTAAATGGAATACAAGAGAACTTTAACATTAGGTGCTGAATTTTTTTAGAATAATTTTCTAGAATAATTTTCATAGAAATTAATGACTATTGAATGAAGATTTACATAAAAATTAGAGATTTCTGCAACAAGCGAGCACCATATTTTTTAGAACAACTTCAAAAATTCTTTGTACTCGGTGTTTCCAAACTTACACAAATTCACTTTTTTTCCAGTAATTCAAACATGTTTAAGCTGCAATAAGCAGTTTGTTGTGGGATAATTCTTTGAGAAAAAACAATGCAAATAGAGGAGCACATTTTCTATTTTGTTCTTGGGGGTAAAAGTGTTTCATTAAAAATACATCTCCCAGATTTTGCCCTTGTGCACACTTGATGTCTTTTCCCCTCAAATTCAGGTCATGCCTTAATGCATTAATCAAAAAAGCACATGTTAAATCAGTCATGATTCTCTCGAGACCAAGCAAGCCACCGGTAGAAAAATTAAAAAAGACACAAAACTATAAATATACTCACAACTGACTTTGATCAGATATCCTGGTCTACACTTCAGCAGAGCACTGTCTGTCCAGGGTTGCAAAGTTCATAGTTAATCCCTTTGTTTTGCCTGTGAAGCCTTTGGGTCAAATGTGGCACTGAGGACGAGGATCACAACACGGCTAGAGAACTCTATTGGAAAAGAAGTCCCGCTGACTTGACCCTCGCATGCCAAAGGGATCCGGAGGAGAAAGTCTAAATAGAGAGGGAGTGAAGAAACAGTATGAAGGGTAGGGTGGACACCAGAAAGCTTTTTGCATCTTCTGCGTAGGAAGACCACTCTCCAATCAGCTCCAAAAAGTCTTCTCTAAAAGTAAAGCGGCATTCCTTTCTCTTTCATGAGTATAACAAAAATCTACACTGAAGCCAAATAAATTGCAAAAAAAAGAGAGAGAATTTTGTTGAAGACCAAACAAAGAGAGATGCACTGTGCTGTCTTTCAGGCAAGTTAAAGCAGAGCGGCGCAGAGAGGCAGCCTGATGTCTTTGCCAAGTGACGGCTGCTGCTACTATGCTGCCGCTTCTGGAACTACTCAGGTTGACAGACACAGATGTAGCTGACGCTAGCAAGCTGGGAGGAGAAATTCCCATAGGGGTGAACGAGTCATCATGTTTCGGCACAGTGAGCAGGCAGTGTGGACTCCAGAGGGTGGACAGGGCAATCGGGTTTAGGGGGGGTTGGCTTTAGGGAGTACATTTTAGAAGGTTTGGGGGCAGGAGATGGAGTAGCACTGTGGATTACAAGTTAAGATGACTGCTGGATCATGTTTTGACTTTAGGGAAAAATTTAAGAAATTACCTCGATTTTTAACCTCTCACTCGTTTGAAGCTCAAACACTGTTGTGATCCACGCTTTTATCTGTCCTATGCTGATGCTGTGTTTGAACCCACATGAGAGGGAGCTGACATGGCTGATCAGATAAGCAGAGATGTGACAGATTTTTTTTGTTTTTCTGTGTGTGTGCGTGTATTTGAATGTGTGTGCGTGAGTCTGTTTGGGTGTGAAGTGTTTTTTAATCCTGATGATAGGTGCTGATTTATTTCAAGCATTTCCATTTAGGGGGATTCGAGAAAAACACTTGCACAACCAGGCTGTTGTTGAGAATGTTTCCCCTTAGTAATTATTTCTTACTAATTTTGATTATTGTGTAAATCACACAGACGACACACAAAAGAGACCACTATGCATCCATAATCTCATACCCTAAGAGCAGTTTTAGAGTAACCAGTTAACAGAGTTTTTTGACTGTTGCATGTTGATGCCCCAGATCAAGATTTGAACCCCAGACCTTCTTGCAGCAAGGTAATGTTGAGACCAACAAGCAAGGCATTGTAGTTCCATATTACATTGCAAAGAATTGTATTATTTTGTATTATATGATATTAGAATGATTTTAAATGTTGTCATGATGAGCTGTTCAAATGTTCACAAAATAATTTTTCCGACAGTTTAATATGATAATTTTTTTACAACCTTATTAAATGTTTTAATCAAATAAAACTTGTAACAAAGTGGATGGAAAGGCTGCACTGTGTCACAGTCTGTAACACTGTTGCCTTGCAGCAAGAAGGCTGTGGATTCCAGCTTGGGTCTTTCTGCAAAGTGTCCATGTGCATGCGCAGGTTTTCTCCGGGTACTTCGACTTCCTCCCACGGTCCAAAAGCATGACTGTTAGGCTGATAGGGTATTCCTAATTGTACTTAATGGTACTTAACGGTCCTTCACTCCTTTGTATGAGTATATGTATATATATATATATATATATATATATATATATATATATATATATATATATATATATATATATATATATATATATATAT
>JAVLVB010000602.1:1608960-1622445 GCA_032876305.1 Orestias chungarensis
CGAAATTATGTACTCACGGTACTATTCCACCCAAGAGCTAATATTAAAATAGATAAAATAAGTTAAAAAATAAAATAAAATTAAAATAAATAAAATCGAAGTAAAGTAAGTAAAATAAATAAAATAGGAATATACGGTATTGCTGTATTAAAGTGCTGGTATTGTAGTCCGTGCAGTGGTTTGTTCAGGATGAGTTCAATAGTCTAACAGCTTCAGGAATGAAGCTGTTTCTGAGACGGGTTATTAAAGTATTTTCTCAGTATTTGAATATCACATTTGGGCATGCAAGATTGGTTGATAACAAAAGCATTTATCATGAGAAAGATCACAAGCTTGAGAGGCCTTTGTTGCTCCAACAAAACTTTACCTTTCTGAAAGCCTTTTTGACCAGATGACCAGAATAAACCTTTGATACATTGAATACTTTAAGTTGGAGTAAAATGCATGAATAACTGCTGGGGAGATGGCTATCTGAGCAGCCGGAGGTCCATAAGCAACATGGCTGACTAAACAGTGGCTCCACTTTATATGAAAGCTCAGAGCTCTCTGTTAATTAATCACCTTCCTACAGTCTACATGTTTTTCTCTCAAGCTGTTCCAAATACCTCCTGATTTGTTTGTGCCTCCAATCTCACAGGTTCCCGTGTATACAGGTCTTTTGTTGTTATTATTTAAAACAGCTTTCGCCCTTTACTTTGCCTGTGCTCGCTTAATCTTTGGCCAAAACCGATCTCAGGCTTGTTACCTTCTCAAATCATGGTCTGGAATGTGTGCCCATGTTCAAATGTGACAAAGGGAAGCCTAAATATTTACCTGAAAATAAATCTGAGTTACATCAGTAAATACAACATATTTATACAACAATGCTTGGTATACTTTATTTTACATGTTAACTTGAACATTTGAACCTGGAAGCAGTTATTACATGTTAACGGCTGCAAAGAGATGAGTTCTCATATTCACACTTCACACATGAAAATAAAAAAAATGTAAAAATCAATGCTGCATTCAATTTTGCCCGTTGTTTTACGCCACAGGCTAAATCATAGCCTCAGTCGTGTCCATATTTACGCAGGTGTATGTGACATTTGCGTCCATTCATGTGCATACTGACGCAGATGCTAATGGGGACATAAAGTACAAGGTGTCCAGGCTTCCCTTATCTGCAAGGTCATTGACCAGTCACCATTCATTTAAATTATTAGTCACCGAATCCGAATGTCAAGGCTGTGGATATACACCTCCAGTGCCTCAAATCATCATATCAGTGGCATTGCACACTCTCAAAAACGCTTAAACACATTTTCGATTGGCAGTGGTGACCAGGAGATAAAGAGAAGGAAGAAAAAGAGACTTAAAATTCACAAACATAGCCTGTATTTGATTTCTCCTCAGTTCCTTTTTGCGTTTTTATCCTCACATGCTAAGTCTCTTGTGTTTGCTTGGTTTTGCTGGGTGGTCCGTGTCTTTTTTAATTACTGTAATTCAGGACGTCCAGCTGAATGCCTCACTTTGAGGTTAAAGATTTTAAAAAAAATTCTCTGAAAGAGAAGGCACACCCTCCAACTCGCCAAGCTGCTGAGAAAAAAAGTCATAATGTTACTAATCGCCCTATTAGATGCTGGGAATGAATAAAAAGGACAGCTACTCTGTTAAATCCTCTTTACTCTCTGTAAATCCCCTTGGATGAATTAAAGTAGAGAAGACCTCCACTTTTAGTTCATCCAAATAACTTTAAACCAAAGCCTGTAACTCTTGCCCATGGTGACATTTATTCCTAGATTCATCCCCAGGACTTACTTCTAATTCTCCTAATTCAAATGCATTTTTACCC
The DNA here is from genome assembly GCA_032876305.1 of Orestias chungarensis. Classification (NCBI taxonomy): domain Eukaryota; kingdom Metazoa; phylum Chordata; class Actinopteri; order Cyprinodontiformes; family Cyprinodontidae; genus Orestias; species Orestias chungarensis. The sequence goes on from JAVLVB010000602.1 coordinate 1,610,795, forward strand.
CAAGAGCAACACTGGTTACTCTGCTATAGCCTTGGGTTTTATGTCTTCCATCTTACGGTGGATTGAGTTTGTTGTGTGTCGATGTGGAAAATCTACAATCCACCAGCAGGGTTTTCTGCTAAGGTAGTTTATTATGTGTGATGGTTTTCTACTAAATGGGAAAGGCTTTGTGGACATGCATGCATGCAATGGTAAAAAGAACAATGGCTCGGCAAATAATCACAATAATATTTTTTGTACATGATAATTAAACAAATATATATCAATTTTTGTTTTCACCCGGCTACAATTTACAACTATTTAAGTGTCCAAATGCAAACGTTTTAGCACAATGAATGCATGGTTAGCTTTAAGTCACATTTCAGTGAATCATTATCACATCTATTCTTTGTCAACTAGGGAAAGGCTTACAGTTCTTAAAATGTTTGGCTTATGGCTTATTTGTTTTCTGACAATTTCCGGGACTACAAAAATATCTGTATAAGTTTTGTATGAATAAAACATCTACGATGTTTAAAATGTTGTCAAATAATGTAGAAATCATATAGATGTATACACCAAGTTAACTTGTAATAAAGAATGTCCCTAATAGGTATGTCTTTCAACAATTACATTTATATATTTGTGGACACTCATTTAAAACTAAACACTGACAAGCATGAACAGCGAAGACATATACTGTCAAAAAGACAAGACAAAAAGTTCTAACCTTTATGTGAAAGATACAAAATAATTAGGAAAGAAAAAGCATAATCCCAGTTGTAGCAGATGAAACATTAAAAGAAGACAGTCTGTTTAGATTAAGTTGAAATGAAACGTTTTGAACACCAAGCAAAAACGTTTCGTTTGTTGCAAGGAAGCAATATTTTTGTGGTGGTAAACTAAAGCTCACCTTCCCACACACCCTGAATTTAGACTGATTTTTATTTTCTTTGCAAAATGCAGTAGTTCATTCTCATATGAAACCACCACATGCTTTAAATAGCAGTTTCAGAGAAAACTGTAAATTGTGTATTAAATTGAGCTGGTTCTTCTGTTCGTCTTTGTGTTATCACTTTTGCCATTGTTTATTGGTCAACAGTATGAGAAGCCCATGGAAAACACACTAGGACAAATTACATGATCTAAACACAATTTCTGCTATCTTTTATTTCTTATCTCTTTTGTAAGGTATGAAAGATGTAAAATGAAGTCTCAGTGCAAACGTTCTTCAGAGTAACATGCAAAATTGGATAATTTGGCAGCAGGAAGAAAGTTATAGGACACGGGAATATATCTTATAGCCAATAAGCATACTGTCCTTAACTCAAAGCTGAAAAGCATCCCCCTGAAATATAGTGGTGGAAAGAAAACAGGTGGCTCTTTTACATAATGTAGAAATACCTTTAAGACATGGACGCTTTTCCAAATGTCCAATTTGGTCCGCTGCACTTTTTACTGTCCAAAAACAATGTTCCGCTACACTACACCGAAATTGTCAGCACTAGGACCAACTACAAAACAACCGCTCAAGCTGAAGCCTGCTTCTCTGAGTTTAGACCGCCCACCAGCACTTGATTGGCTCTCTCATTTGTTTGGATCTCTTGTGTGATTGGCTGTGATTTGTAAAGTAATAGGTGATTGGGCAAAGTTTGTTGTTTTTATTGTGCGCCTTTTTCTAGTTTTTTTGGGTTGTGTGATGGAGGCTGCGGTTGAAATTACGAGCAGCAGTTTTGAAAGCATTTTAAATCCAAAATTAAGTGGCGAATTATCTGGAGACCCATCCACAGAAAGAGATTCACCTAAAGGGCTAAATTTGGCTGGAAAGGGATATGGATGACCTGTGTAGCAGCATGCAGTAAGCAACATTTTTGATATGATCAAGCTATTTATAAAATATATTAATTAGATCTAAACTTTCCTGAAAAGTGAGCAGTAATGACAGCTGTCTGATTTCCAGTACTACTTTAAAAGTTGTGGTATATGATGACAGATGCAGAAAAACATGATAATGTTTTGCTACATGCTTAATAACCATAAAGCAACCATTAAACTTAAAAGTAACAATTGAAACCTAGGAGAACTACAAGAAAATATGGTGAACTGATATATAAGAGTTTCGTTTAAAAAAACCGCGCCCCCCACCTTTGAAATTAAAATTTCCTCCGTGCCTTAAGATATCTTAGTAGTTTTATGGATTAAAATTAAATCAAATGTTGCTGAAAATATGGAATATGTGCCACCTCTTAAGGGAGGGAACACACATAGCATCGTTGTGCTTCTGCCTCTGCTTCTTGTCATCAGCTTAACAAAGACAACAGTCTCTGCTTCCTCTTAGATAAAACTTGTGTATGTGGCCTAAAAGACGATATTAGATCCCTCTCCCAAAAACAGCATGACCCAGATTGAAATGTGGGTTTGACACCCAGTCTTTAGCCTGCAGCAACGGGATAGGCTGCCGACCCGCAGGCCTAGTTCTGCACGAAGAACCTTAAAAATCCCTTCATCTAATTCAGTTGAATCCTCTTTTTTATTTAACCCAGTAATACCTGAAGACTGGACCTGGGTCATGGTGTAAACAAAATATGCAGAATGTTGCTTAAATATACTGTTAAGATTTTTGTAATATCAAGGACGAATGATCTGAGGACAAAGTATATCCTTTTTTTACGAAACCTGACAGGCTGCTGCGCCAGCTACATTTGCAGTGATGAGTCAGATAAAGTCCGTCAGGAAGAGTTTCATACGCAAAGGTATGGTGTGTTTGATAGTTAATAAATTATATGTCTTTAAAAAAAATGCTTCATATGTAATAATCAGATAGCTAAATCAAAGCTGGAGCTTTCCTCCTACATTGTTTTTCTGCCTTGTCTATTTTTTTACTGTGTGCTTGTTCACTCAATAAATCAAGTCCACCCTCCACCTACTGCCAGCACAACAGAACTGTCACAAAAACGTATCAAAATTCAGCATTCGCTACCATATTATTACATGCATCAATGTCACATACTGACAAATATGGTGACATTTTTTTATTGAAACTTTTAAACTCAAATATATAGTTGTAAACACTATATAATGTTAACTTTAAAAATATACCATAAACATTTTCACAATCAAAGTGATTTTAACTTTCGGGAATTTTAGAATTACCTGAAGACTTTATTGCAGTGAATATGTAAATGCCTACATTTATTTAATAGTGTATTTTCACCAATTTTAAGGATACCTTTTCAGGAATCATCTTTAAATAAAATTACAACATTGCAATTTCTTCGAATTATCTCAAAAAAAGTCCCTGGTGAGTTCCCAATAAGCTCCAGTTAAGCACCAGGAAAGTTATACGGTACGTTATAATTTCCCTCATAATACTGCAAAAAATACAGGGCAGAAGGTTTCAGGGACATCAGGGAGACCACTGATGTAAAGCATGGGGGTGCTTTAAAGAAATTAGGCCATGTCCACCAAATTTGTTACTGGATTATTGTTGGGGGCTGGACTAATATTAAGTGTCAATTATTTGGTAAAGATTCGATAAGGTATGTGGTATATGCAAATTTAGGATGATGGCGTGACCTCAAAGTTTGCGATGCCGCCACTTCCATACCCACCGACAAAAGCCATCTGTAATGGATGCAAAGTGTTAATGTGATGTGTTATGTGGTTAGGTCAAGGAGGTAAAATATGAATCTTTAAAAGTAAAATATAGCATTTCATTTTTTCAGGGGTGTTGCTCATAATCTCATTATTTGAGCAATGGTTCGTTTTTGGGGCCAGATGTGGATAAATCAAACTCTTTTGCCTATCTTTGTGATGGACTATGTGGAGGGTATTTTAAAAGTTACCAGAGGCTGGTGTTGAGTGGTTTTTGTTGCGTCTTTTGCGTAACCATTAAATACATTTTAGCCACAACTCAAAACTTGCAATATACGATGAGTATCGCTAAATGTTTAGGCCTCCAAGAAGCCAAATCCTGAACATTCAGCTAATTCAAAGCTCAGGCTTAAAAATACAAAAAAACATAACTGATCCAGCAGAACTCTCCTCAATGACAATCATTATTGAAGCAGCGAGACTTTTAAAAATGAAATCAAACGAGGAGGATAAGATAAGATAACATTATACACAATTCTTACTAAAATAAAAACAAAATCAGCTTACAAAAAACCTTTTAACAAATACAGTTATAAAAAATCTATTTTGCCCTTATTTTATTTCTTTTCACATCTTTTTTTTGTAAATCACTAAAGCATGATTACAATCTTTTAAGACAACAATTGAAATGTTTTAATTAAAATTAAAATTAAAATATACACTTCTATTTTGGGATTGATATATTTGTTCTTCCCTTTCCAGATGACTAAATTCAATGTCCTGTAGTGAGCTCCTAATTTCTAATCTGTCTCCAGATTCATTGCTGCTTCTGCAGTTACTCAATTTCCTATTATTTTTGTTGTAATTGTTGCAAAAGTATACTATCTGAATACCACATTTCAGATATTTATGACAAAACACAAAAAAACAGTAGCAATATGTATGAACTAAAAGTTTAATGTTTAAAAGAAAAAATAGTAATGCTTTAAAACAGCATTGTAAAGAACCGGATCCACAACACCCGATAACAGGTGGACAACAGTTGACCAGTTTTAGCACAAATTAACCAGAGTTCAGTCAATGTTGCGACTGAAGGGAAAATGTCAGAGACAACATTGCACATTAATCCATGGTGACTCATCTTTCTTTGAACAAATGAATATGTTTTTGTGCTCTGGAATGTGACTCACTTCCTTTTTTTTCATGTATACGCTTCCTGTTTCTGTCACTTTCATTCTGTATCTCCCTCCCCCTTTCTCTCCATATCTTTATCCACAATCCTGAGAAACAAATGTATGCTTGAACAAAGTGTATCTTCTTATCCTTATCCATACCTCACTGCTTCCATGTCCAAAAGATCCAAAAGAAGCTTTGATTTTTGTTTTTCTACAGATGCTCTAATGGAGATTTATCTCAGTTCTCTTTGATGAAATGCATTCATGGTTTTAAAGTGTCTACAGTGTCTTGTAAATAGCAGATATTTTACAAATCTTTTCAATAGTTGAAACATTTCAAATGTTTTTAAATGCCTTCAGCATAAGGCAACGGGTTATTTTGGACATCTGATCTTTTTTTTCTGAACACACTATGTTTGATATGTGACATTTTCTGTGGAGTTGTAAAGGAAGCAAAGCTTTTACAACACATAACATCTGCTTTTTGACATTTTCAGACCCTTTTAACTACCTCCATGAGTCCACACAGCTCAATGGAAAAATGCATACTAAGAACAAATAACAAGAATATAATATATTGAAAGTTAATACGAAGAGACAGAAAAATTTAGCTTCAAGTTTTAAATGACTAAACATGGATAACTAATGAGATTCTAAACAGGGACACCTCCGTAATGCATTTGCAAATCATCAAGACAACAATACAAACAGTTGATTTGCTGTAATGGTTTGAATATTCTAAAAAGACAAGTGTGATTATCACAATTCATAATTACAGTTTGGCAACTTCATTTTTAAAAGCAAGGACTTTAAAAAAACTAACTTATTTTTACTATGCGCTTAATGCTTAAGGTAAATAGAGATTTATGAGCACAGGGGTGTATTTTCTGGAACTATATTTTGAAATTAAATTTTAGTTTACAGTAGATGTGATCATAAACTTAATATCTAGATAACATCAATACTATTCACTGACTTCCAGCTTTGTAAAAACCTTGACTGATCTAACTGTCCAACTGCAAAAAAAATATATAATAATAAAAATAAAATAAATCTTTAACCAAAACATTAAGCATGGGACAAAATGATATATGAAATAACAAAAAAACAACAAAAAAAAAAACGGTGAAGTAATTGGACCTTAACCTTTTTCAAAGGCATAAGAGTATATTTTATCTCTATGAGCTGAACATACTGCATCACCACACATCTCTTCCTCTGCACGTATGCCACATACTTGCAGAGGAAGAGATGTGTAGTATGTTACTTCAATATTGTGTTTTTAAATCTCTGGTCAAAAGCATGTGTGCAGAGGCATACTAAAGGCACTGTGGAGGCTTTTTATGTCAGGTTCCTTTGTGTGTAAGCTTCATTGCTTCTAATGAGGCACCCTCCCTCATTATTGTGGCCAAGCAAGGCCCTGGAACAGCCACATAGCGGGACTGCCTCTACACACTGTTGTGAAGCTGCAAATTACAGAAGCTTAGCCCCTAACTGGGAACAGAGGCCAATGTTGTCACCCTGTCTAATGGCACCCGGGGGCCACAGAATTGCACCTACACATATCTTTGGTCAAAGTTTAATGGGCAGTTTCTTTGTCAATTCCCATTACACAGAAACTTTGAGATGTGAGGTGTGACTTTTGGGGATGTCGTCGCCATTGACTGAGTGAAAAGCAAACATCAGTGGCCTCTGATCTCAGCACAGCGTTTGTTGTGACTCCTCATATTTTGTTTGGCAGTAGTTAATGAAATGTTTCTCCAGCTCACTCCAGATCATGGGTGAAATTCAATTTTGCCTGGTGTTGGCTTAAAAGCAAGTTAGCTCAGCAGGGGTGGAAATATCAGCCCAATCTAATTAACATATTTCACAGTCTGTTAACTTCACATTGACATTCACATTATTTTGTCACCTTTTCTGCAGCTTTAACATGGGACACATTAATTGACTTTTTTTAAATTTGAACGGACATTGTTATGTAAATATATGCTTGTACCTTAAAGTCAATTATTATTTCTCACCTTTTAATACTGACACTTTAATTAACCTTGCATATATTTCAAGTAATATTTCAAAGAAAAGCAACAGAATAAAACCCAGGCTGACATGGGCTTTTTATTCCTCATCTTTTGTAGTAAATGACGGTAAATCCAGATTAAATTTTTTTAAGTAATACATATGAAGAATAAATTAAATAAATTATGTGACAAATCTTACATTTGGTAGCATTTCATTTTTTAAGGGGTTTCTGCACCACATTTCCAGACTACATTATTGTTTGTTAAACTGATCTTCTGAGTTGTTTTTGACATCACCATTAATATTTACTGTACGTTTCCATTTAACATTTCCACAGCGCTTGTACTGAACCTGCATTATGTGAGGAAATTTAAATGAATGCATAGGCCTGTCACGATAACACATTTTGCTGAGCGATTAATTGTCTCAGAAATTATTGCGATGAACAATAATATTGTTGTAGATCATTTTAAATTTATATAATGATAATGTCCATAGATCAATAAGGTTTATTTTCAAATGAACACTTAACACTGGAACTGGTAAACAAAATAAACAAAACCACCAAAAACGTAAATAAATGGACTCTCAGTGTCTGTTAACAAAAATGCACTTCAATAGGCCAATCACCGTTTGTGATATGCATGTTTTCCCGGGGATTTCGGTCAAACGTTTGCAACATTTTTCGCAATGCTGGCTTTTCAGTAATATCAAAGTGCAGCCTTTAGCAATTAAGCGAACAACGCTGTCTGTGAGCGCGCACCACTTTGCGCCGTCCTTTTTGTACGTTTCCTGTCAATTAATTGCTTCACTAATAGTGGACTGTCAGGAACTTGAAGACGGAGACAGCCTACATTTTTTGCCCAGCTGAGAAAACTGAATTGGATGGTTGCTCTTTTGGTTCATGTACAAGTTAGTTGTATTGCCGCTCATCGTTGCTACCGTTTTACGGCTAATTTGACATACCGGCTTGCAAAGGTCCAGCGGTTTGCCTCGGTAATTTGGTCTGAATCCAAAATGCTCCCACGCTGGTGCATTTGCGTTAAACTTTGTAACCAGTTTCATTTTGAGGTTTGTCCCAATATCAGGTAGTGTTTCTTAAGCATGGTAATTGAGCTAAAACGCTGGAGAAGTACAAAATGACGCACCACCCTGATTTGTTAGTTTACTCCTCCCTCACGCTGAGAAAATGAGAAAGGGAGCATCGAGTGGAGAGCACCGGAGTTAAGCCTTTTTTGTCATCCAGTGTAGAAATAGGAAAAGGCTGGTAAAAGCGATAAAGCCGATAAGTGAAAATGATCAAACTCATTTTAATTATCGTACAATTAATTGATTTATCGTTTATTGCGACAGGCCTATGAATGCTTATAAAAACCTATGCACCTAGTCACCAAACTGATACCGTTACCAAAAATAAAGGTAAATGGACAGGTGAATGAAAATCATACATTTTACCATGGTGACCGCATAAATATTCGCTTCATTCAAACAGTATTCAGTAGATGCACCTTTGGCCACAATTGTATTACAAAGTCTGTGTAAAAGGGTCCCGGTCAGGATAAAAAATGTGGGTATTGCAATTTTCTTCTAGTTATCTGTGAAAAACTGTTAAAGCTTTGCCAGATTTCTTGGGGATTGCTTGAAATCAGCTGTTTCAAACAGGGTTGCTGAATTGTAGGTCAGGAGGACAGATTAAGATCTGGATTTTGACTGTGCCACACTGAAATATCCATCTTCTTGTCTTAAAAAATTTTCTGTGTAGCTTTAGCTTGATGCTTCTGCTTTCTGAAGCTGTAGTTCTGTTAAAGATTGAAACAAATTGTCATCCAGGATTTTTTTACATGTTGATGCATTCATTTTACTTTTCACCTTTTCAAGCCTTTCAGATCCTGATCCTGAAAAGCATCACCAGCGACATACTTTACAGTGAGAATTGTGGTGATGTGTGGAGTTTGCTGTCCTCCAAACAACATCTTGTGTCATTTGCAAAAACCTCCATTTTGGTCTAATTAGGCCAAAGAACTTGAGTTTTTCTCATTGCCACTTTCACATAAAGCTTTGACTGATAAAGAACCCAAGCAATAGTTGTTAAGTCTCTCCCAGCGGCTGAACCTGGTGATTCCATCCATGTGCTATGTCCTAGTCTTCTACTCTGCTGCTTGCAGTCCCTCAGTTTGTGATGATGGCTTGATCTCAGCCAGAGGTACACATTTTTTTCAGTTTCTTGACTTTTTACCAGAATGTTTATTCTCAGCAACCAGCCACTGCCCTTCTTGCATCCTCTGGACAGACAATTTAGCAACCAACCATAAACCAGCTGATTACTTTCTAGATAAACTGCCTACTGTACACATTTGGCATTAAAGCTCAACTGAATTCCTAGTTTGAAAAAATCATGCTGTGAATAGATCCAGAAAAGTTGGGTTTTATCCCCTATATATCTGTCTTTAACCAATTACTATATTTATGATTGAACTCTCCCCAGATAAACTTTTTGAATGTGTGTAAATCAAATGCAAAATAATATTTACTAGATATGACTATTGGCTGCTACTTAGTAAGAAAAGCATGTTTCAGTTTACCCCTCTGAATAATTGATGCATTTATTGTAAAGAGTGTTGCCTTAATGAAGAAAGATGAGAACGGAGAAGAGAGGAGAGAGCTGCTCTTAATGGAAAATAAACACAGATGGCCTTAACGACTGCTGAGAACTCCTGATGCATCAGCTGTCTTAGGTATGGCCTCACACTACGGCGCCATTGAGTAAATATCAGAGGCGACATCCTCTTAAAAGTTTGGGGATGAATCAAGACTGAAACAGCTTACCATGCTTTGCATGTTGCTTTGTGTATGAATTTCTTTTATATGTTTTGTACTGTCAAAAACATGCAGATATTAGGCTAAATAATTATACAATAATTTTTTTAAATAAGCAACTTAATAAGCAAAAGACTTCATGAAAAAAAAATATTGATAGAGTGATCTGCATTAGTTCAGCGGAATCTGACCCTCAAAATTGTCAGTCAAAAATTTGGTTTTGTTATTTGCTTAAACTCACATGATTTCCTAATTAAATTATGATACCCTGATCCAAAACTGTAATCAAACATGCTATTATCAAACATGCACTACTTTATTAAATTATCATGTTCATTTAAAGTAGCACCCAAGTGTAGGCAACCAGAAGCAGAAGGTAAAGTGAAGTCTTTATGGATAACAAAGGAACCCTTATAGAGGGAGTTTCAGGTTAACCGGACATGAATAATGGCGGAAAACAGGAAAGGTAACGACAGGAAATAAACCCTGGTAAAGTAATGGGGCTAATCACAGAGGTGTAACGGAAGGAGAACAATTAAATCAAAATGCTTTGTAGAGCAAAGACTGGAAAATTACAGGGAAACCAGAGCAGCTAAGCGTGAACAGCTGAGGGAGAGCGCAGGCAGAGGGAAAAGAGGTGATGGAAAACAGACATGTTGAGAAGCTGGCTGACAGGCTGAGGCAACTACCTACTGAAGAAGAGAATAGGACAAACATAAGGGAAGATAGTCCAGAGCACAAAAAGACAAGAAAGATACATTGTAAATTCTTTACATGAATAAACAATAAACAAATTATAATACATACAAAAATAAAAGCTAACATTAAAACACCATTGTGGCATACTCTTAAAATAAGAAGTTTAGACATAATTTCAGCATTTTCATATATTTAAGTCTGGTATCCATTTGGTGCAACTATTGCTTTTACTAACAGTTTCATGATTTGTGTCACTAAGTGCTTTGCCAAGTTTAAATTTTAAAACTAAAACCAAAGAGCACTTTTTACTAGCCCTTTTTATTTCACACCATGCTTTAAGTCTAAGTCAAATAAGCACCACAGAGCTAATGTCAACTCAGATCCGGCCTCTAATGCTCGTTGCGGATACATTTTTTACTGGAGTAATATAAATGTATGGTTAATATTTAAAAAAAGAACCCAACTCCCAATTCACCTTACCTGAACAACTTTTGTTTCATAAATATACAAATTGGAGTTATGTTCTTTCAAAACAAGAATAAACAAATAGACAATTTCAAGTATAAACTTTAATACTTGTTTTGGACGGTTTGGGAAGACATGCCTGTATTGTTTTTTGTTTTTGTGAACACTACGATGTAAAGCTGTCTGAGCCAAGTCCTAGGGCTGAAAAAGTCATAAAGGCTGTGTGGAAAAACATCCTCCAAATTGCTGTTGCAAGAGTAAAATTACCTGTGGCAAGCACTTAAGGCTTCCACAGTGGATTAAATTACACTGCTGCACGTTGTCATAGGGCTACACTGCTGTCTAGAGCAAAATTACATAATTCATGCATTTTTTTAACCGCAGGGCTAGAAGGGGTTATACAAAACTGTCTGCATCAGATTTCCTCACTTTTGTGTGCAAGTCGCACAGCCTTTTGTGAAACATGACACACCCGCATGCCTCAAGTGGTTCAGCAGGTGAGAGACAAAGAGAATGGAGCGTGCATAAATTAAATTACGGTAATGATGTTTATTGATAGGGTAATGACACAGGAAAGGGTTTGATCCAGCGATGAGTCAGAGCGGCGGTCACAGGGGAAGTGCGAGCAGCACTGAGTGGCGGAAGTGAACGGGAGGCTTGACGTGGAAGACCGGGAGAACCTCTGAGAGTGAGGACAGGTTTGATGAGCAATTGACACAAGTGAAGTGATGAGTGTGAACGGTCTTACTGTAGCTGTAGTGGAGGTGTCGCCAGGGGAATGTCCGGTTGAGTCCAGAGTGCGCAGTGGTCCGGGGGTTTGATCCAGCTGATGGGGTATGCTGGGGAAGGCAGATCGAGCAGAGTGAAGAGGAGTGGAAGTACCTGTGTGAAAGGCAGAAGGCG
>JAVLVB010000602.1:1642220-1696922 GCA_032876305.1 Orestias chungarensis
GGGGGGGGGGGGGGGGGGGGGGGTATACATTTCCTTGATAGAGTGACTGGGATGGCTGCAGCCATTAGTAACATTGGAAAAGTACTGTGCTGTACTGTACTGCACTAATGTGCTAAATCTATCAATCAGGTGTTACATGACTTGAACACATGATGGGTGAAAAAGAGGAACAAAAATGTCCATTTCTGTCTTTTACTTACAGGTAGTTGGCCAAATTGTGCTCTTGCAATGTGTGAGTCTCGAAGCCATGAGGTGTTGTGTCAAAGTAGTCATTACCAATGCCGCAAATGAAGCATTTGGTCTGGGGAAAGATAAAAATATGTTAACAGGATTTGTTTTACTTTGTTTTACTAGCATTGACGTATTTGTTAAGTGTGAGACAAGGAGAATCTATTTCCCCAGATTGTCAGAAGGAATGTCCCCTCACCTCCATGTCCTCTTTGACTTGTTCCTGCTGGTCTCTCAGTTCTCCAAAGGCATCGATGATCAAACCTGCAACCACGAAAGATATGTTTTTTGCTGCACATCGACTTTTGATTAAGACTGTATTTGTAAACAAAATTATCCTACCTTGAATGATGGCAAGCAGGATGACAATGACAAAGAAGAAGAACGTGATGTCAAAAAGGATCCGGTAGAGCTCATAGGGGTCGCCCGCCGGGTCTTCTATTTCATCCCCGATGCCACCTCCTGCTCTCACGCCAACATACATGTGGAACAGGTAGCACTAAGAAACCAAACATGGAGAAATGCATTTATTATGTGAATGTGACGTTGGAGGGTAATCAAAGATATGGCGACTTTTCTTCACAGTCATCATGTCGTCACACTTCATGTCTGGCTCGTCATCATCTGCGCTCTTGTTGTAGAACTTCCTGAAGAAGTTAAAGGCCACCACAGTGTAGAGATAGACTACGACCGCCAGCAGGCCAACTGTCAAAACAAGCTGCAAAAAATAAAATGGAGAGGAGACTTTAAACATGATCAGCGTGAAAGAGGTGGACTTTGTCTTAAACAAACAGAACAACGGAATAGGGAGGAGTCGGTAGGAAAAAAAGAGGTGCAACATTTATTTATTAGTTAAAAAATTCAGTTTCGACAAATACATCTTACATCTAACAAACACCTTCATCCAGACTGAGTTACTAATATGCCTGTAAATTTGAAAGGCTAAAACAAAGGAAGATTAAAAAAACAAAAAACTAAACTTGGACAACAGATATGATTGACGGATGTACCTGCAGGCCAATGACTTTATGAGGTGTCAGTAATTCGTGAATGCATGATAAATCTGGAGTTTTTCTTTCCACTGAGACTATAATGAAATTAAAGTTTGATTTATGCCTCTGGTCATTTCAGTTGCTGACCAGAGTGCAACAACATATTAATGAAGTGGCACAAGCTTTTTTAGCTCAGCTCTTCATCGCACTAACTGCATATTTTCCTGCATAACCTCCAATTTGTTTTCTTCAACTATATAGTGACATACAAAAGTGTGCACTCAGATCTTTGTCGCCCAAATCGACCAATTGCAGGCATTTAAATTCAACTGACAAATATATTGTTTCGGAATCTGTTAATGAAACCTTACAATGGTAAATTTAATTGTCAATGAAATGAAAATAAATACAGTAAACATTTTTCTTCAAGTGTTTTTTTCATTTAAGACTGCCATTCTAATTTTTATTTATGTTCATAAAATAGTTTTCAACTTAAAACTCTCCCATGAATGCCATTTGTGCTCACCTGTCATATTATTGCTAAATCATAAAACTTAACCATGAGCAGTGAGGTTTGTAGTGTTTCAGATGTTTTAATATGTAAACTTAATTTGAACGGTATAGTACATTAATAATGATACAAATATGTTTGATTTGGTGTTTAAAATAATTTGACTACATAGTTCTACCAATCAATAGCAGGAGAGACATTTATCTATTAGATCCATTTTCACCATTTGTCTTTACTTACAAAGCAAGAACTAAAGACGGCTAAGAATTCTGGGTCTATGTATTTTTTCACCCCAAACAAGTGATGAAAATGATCTCTACCTGATGTGAAAGACAAATCCCACAATAAATCTGCGATCTGCTTTTGTTAATTATATCCCTGTGGTCCAAACCTGTATGATGTGTCTCACAAAATCCTTACTCTCGATCCTTAACTCATCAGTGACCCCCGTTGTTTAGAATGAGACTTGCTTCCTTCATCATACCTGTTTGCCATTATGGGTGACAGAGGAGAGGATTGTGCGGAGGGTCTTGAAACCCATGGCGATGTCCAGCAGATGGGCAGCAAAGAAGAAGTTGTTGTAATGCCCAAGAATGGACATGGTGGTGTACCAAACTAGATACAGGAACGACTATTCCAGACACACATTGATCAGAATAAGTTTATCACATAAAAAGGAAAATCGTTTCATAAAAAAATTTATTATTGTAGTTTGTGTCAACTTACGTTGTCTGTAAACACCACCCCCATTTTCCAGACGTGATATTTTGTATCAATTGAGCTCAGCCTGAAAAAAGGAAAGGAGCTGATATTAAGTGTACATACTTTCTGTTTGCCCTCTATTTTTTTACAGTTCCAGACTGGTGACTATTTATTGCCGCAGTCTCACACCATGACACTAGCGATGCCTCCTTGGCAACCGTTTCCTCTGTGGGGTTGAAATCCAGAGCACTCTTATCCATCCCCAGAAGCTCTGCTATCCTCTCTGCTCCGTACAGATCTCCATACTTTTTTATCACCTGCAAACAGCAATGAAGAAAACAAACAAACAAGCAAGAGAGAGGAGAAGCAGATTTACTTAAAAGCTTATGCGGATTAGAGATGTTAACACAAAAATAAGAAGGCTACTTACTTTGCGTTTGACAAATTTATCCCAGTAGTTGTTGGGAAAGGAGCTGAAAAAATAAAATAAATACATTGAATGAAAGCATAATTTGTTAACACACAGCTCAGAGATAAATATTAGTCATCCGATAGACTCACGGAGTGTTGATGACCAGCCTGTCCCATTGTCCTTTAATGTCGTCATCAGATGGCTGCTCAGTGATATAGAGACCTGCAAACTCCAACTTCCTCGCAATCTCCTTTTCCCGCTTGAAAACTACCAGAGGCACCTTATGTAAAGTAAGATAGATTTAAACACAAAGGGGCAAACGTGTTAGAAATACCTGTGTCATATTTACTTGTTAGTCATACCGATGAATAATACATTTCAGAGCCAATGAGAAACAGAACTTCAGAAAATCTTTCTGAAGCTCAAATCTAAATTCCCACTCTTACATTTAAACAGCAGCATTTCTGTGAATGTTTTTTGTTATATCAGATGGACAGCAGGAGGACGCAGTGACTGAGTCCATTTTTTCAGCTGTTGAAAATGCCCCCCCTTTAAAAAAGAAAACAAATTCTACCTATCCAGTGAAGCTATTGCTTTAATACAGGACATTTTCAGTAATCTGCTTAAATATAAAATTGATTAGGCTGTAAAAGAGAAATTAAATGTCTTTCTTACCCTTTTGCAACCACTCATTTCATTTGCATGTTATCTTATAATAACCCATGTAGCCTACATGAACATACTTTGACCGTTCCGTTTTCTGCTCTGCTTGTTGCCAAATATTTGGTTGCATCTATGTTACCTTGAACTTGAAATGCATGCATGTTTAATAAAAAAAAGGCACATGCACAAAATAATGCAACCATGATGTATCACAGAAAATCCTAGTAAAATATATTTTTATGTATGACAAACAGTTTATGGAGATTAATAGTTATGCAAGGGATTATTTCTAGGTTACCATCCATGATTAGCTATATAAAAAAATATTTTTCCCTTTGTTACTGTACCTTCAAATAATAGTATCCCACCACACAAAGGAAGGATATAATGGTATGTAGTATTGCCAGACAGCAAAGTGTTGGCGCCATGTAACCAGTGCTTTCCTGCAGGACAAAGTATTCAAGCGCTCCATCCTCCTCTTCTCCTACTCTGCCTCTCTGGTTCCAGGGATCTTCATCTTCAGAGTAATCACCAGTCACCTAAAGGAGCATTGAAGTAACATTCAGTATAGCAAACGAGGTGAAACCCTCAATCTAAAACCAGGATGGTCCAAAACCAGAAGTACCTTGTAGAAGAGAAGTATGAAGTTGATTGCAAAGGCAACAAAAAGGGCCAGGAAGCGCAAGTTGTAGAAATTTCTAGCCAGGTAGTTCTATAAAATAAGATACAGAGAATTTCTGCATTACGGTAGTTACGTAAGCAACTAGGGCAATTATAGTATTAAAAGTTCTGGGGCTTAGTTTACAAAACATAACTCAGAACACCACATGTCTTGTAGGCAATAAATCTTACTTTTGATATGTGATCAGGCCTAATATAAGGTCTAAGCTTTTTATAACAGGTTATTTATGATTATAGCTGTTTATAAAGTTGTTAATGAACAACCTTACAGATGCAATTTTTAAAAGACTACACACAAAAAAGTAAATCAAAGGAGAGGAAAAATATTATGTAGTTAATTTTCATTTTCATGATGGCAAACCATTTGTAGGCTTTTTATTAAGAGCAAGTCTATCATTTTTATTGTCATGACAACTGTCTCTCAAGTAATGTGTGGGTGTGTTTGTCCATTCATAAGCCTGAAGAACAGGTGTTTCGTTCAGCCAAAAGGATTTATATTCGGCCTAAAGCATTTTTTTTGACAATTTCTCATTAGAGACAGAAATATGTGAACATATATTGTACATTATGTGATATCAATTAGCACATAAAATATTAAAACATTAAAATAACTTTATCTGCATGCTGGATCTTAGAATATTTTTTTTTTTTTTTATAACATAAGCCCAGTTGTTAAGAGTAATCCTGGGTAAATGTCTGACCAGCATCTTAGTCTGGTAGATTTCTAAGCCAGCCAGGAAGCTGGCCATGAAGGCCTCTGGTGGTTCTTTCCTTATGCCTAGTCTCTTCTTTGGGGCTCTCCTTTTCTCTACCGAGGACACTGTAGGAGCTTCGTCCTTGGCCTTGTCATTGTCCTTTTTCTCACCGTTCTCTGAGCTGCAAACATAAATTGTTTTTAGTGATAGAGTGAGAGGTCTGTGTGGAGAACTATTTGAAAAACAAGAGCAGAGTATATAAATTCATATAAATACAGAATTTGTATTATATGAAACATTACTTACTCTCCCTTCTCTGAGTCTGATTTGTAGTCTCCATTTGAAGCTGTTTTCTTTGCAGCCATCTGTTAAACATGGGGTTTTCAAGATTTCAAGTAGAAAATAAAAGAGTGCAAGAAAAAGACAAAATAGGAATTATATTTATACTTATTCTTTTTTTGCATTGCTTTCCAAAAATATAAATATTTCTTTAATCTTTTTTTAATATAATTTATCAAATTTCCACCACAAACATCTGGTTTCTGTTTGGATATAAACATTGTAGTATAAAATGGATGATCAACAATAAATAATTAGAAAATTAATTATGAATAGTAATATGATAAGTATAGTCAGCACATGTAATTAGTCCCTGAGTTCATAATTTTTTATATTTTATTTTTGCAGAATTGGCATAAAACTGCGTTTTAACACCAAATCTCTGACCTGTCTGCTGTTTTCCTCAGTCAATATAATAATGTTGTCTACAAATGTCTTAAGCAGAGTTGTCCAAACATTTTTTCAACACTGATCAAACTTGTAAAATAAAATGTTTTTTTTTTTGTAATACCTTTTAATTTTGACATGCTCAACAATAAACTAAATATTCAATAATTTACTATATCAACTGAAGACTGTTTTTGTGGGGGAGGGATCCTTTAAATCATTCTCATTTTGAAACCAAAAGGCTAAGCTGTCGGATTCTTATTGTCTTGGCCCAGAGACAGGAATCAGGTTACCAAAAAAAAAAAACTGCTCGCTATATTTGTTAAATTAGGTTGGTGAAACGAAATTTGCTTTTGAGTAATAGTTGCTCAATATTTGTGGTCTTATCTTTGATATTACAAAGATGGGAGGATTTAAATTTCCCAGTAAAAATGTAACTCTAATTTACATCAAATGTCTTTGGTGGGCCAAGCACCGCAAAGCCAGTCCAGTGCCAATATACCTGGCAAGATTTTATTTATGGCCTTCAGAGAACATGGGGTTAGGAAATTGTAAAATAAATAAATAAATCACTGCATTATTTCCGCTCCACTCCACAACTCAAGATTTTTATTTTGTGTTGATCTATTACATAATATGAAAACACACTAATGATCTGGTTGTAAGATAATCTGAAAAAGACGTTGCAAATTGTTATTACTCACCTGTGCTTTCTTCTGCTTGACAGCACTGGCTATTGATGGAGCATCTCCTACCACCACTTCAGATACGTCCCCTAAACCTGGTTCAGCTCCATGCTTCCCCTCCCTCTTGTACTGTATGTTGAGCAACTCTGCCATTAGGTCAGCCTCTGCCACATCACTCTGAGCCATCTGACCCATCTCCTCCAAAGAGGATGCATCATTGGCCTCCATCTTTTCTGTTTCCAGAACATCTCCATGGATTCCAAACTGAGTGGGATCAGGCATGTTTCCCAAAATATCTGTCACTTTCATATTTTTGGCCCCTTCAACCAGGCCACCCCCAAACATCGTAGTCCACAAGATGTGGAAGAAACTCCAAACCAGGCTGGCGATAAAGTGGAAAACGCCAGTAATAATCATCCAGAAAAAAGAGAAAAAGCCCTTCACCATCTCCCTTACACTCATCTTCCTGAATCTCCTGTACTGACGCCTCATGCTCTTCAGAGTAAGCAGCTGTCGGAAGTGGCACAGGTTCTTTCTCATGGAGATGCAGGCAATTGTGAAGGCTGATGAAGACTCCATCGTGACATTCTCCTTTTCTTCCTCCTCCTGATTCTCTACTACAATTTGGCTCTTATCTTCATCTTCATCAGACCGCTCAACAGGATCTGGCTCTGAAATCTGAGAAGCCAGTTGCATTTCAAAGATGGTGTCCTCACAGAAGTTGACAAAAAGCTCCATCTTCTCGCTCTCCCCGCCCTCATTGACCACATCGAATATAAATTGTCGTTTTGATTCTTTGACCTGGGGTTTTTCCCACTGAGTACGACTTGACTCGCTGATCTCAAAGTAGACCCTCTCGATGCGTTTGGCTCCACCCATGATCTCAATACGACCCAAGAAAGGCTCAAAGTAGCTGAGGACGCTTTCAGCCAGGCTAAGGAACGTTGACAGACGAGCATCATGGGGCATATGCTCTGAGAGGTTGGTGAGTAGCACAGCTACATTGAAGCCAATGTCCTTTGCTGGTTCATGAAATCTCTCAACAAATTGTTTGTAATTGAACATGTCGTTCTCATCAGCCTCAGCACAGGAGAGAAGAAACTCAATTTCTGACTGAGAATACTGCTTCTGGTTCTCCATGGACTTTTGAAAGTCCTTTTTAGAGATGACACCTTTACTATCGGAGTCATACTCCTTAAAGCTCTCGGAAGTTGTCAAGTCCTTTAGCTTGAGGAACATGTCAAAAAATTTCAGAATCATCTCCACATTACTTGAAGATTCCACCAAGGTGTCCACCATCTGTTTCCCAATAGTTCCATTGACAACATTACCTGGTAAGCAACAAGGTAATGATATAAGGACTCGACAGAAAAAGCAACATAAGGAAAAGGTATAATGCCAATAAGAATAATTATAATGCCTATTCCAATTTTGACATGTTCTAAACACAAACTTCAATGTATTTAATAGGAATATGAATTATTTTAATAGACAGTTTGTGGCAGACCTACAAAACACAGGGACACAACATATGCTTTCAAAAACTATTAACATGTAAGTCTGTAAATATCTTCATTTCAACTAAGTGCACTGTAAAACCACCTTATACAAAAACCTACACCTATCACAGCAACACCTTTTTGCGGTATGTCTCCACCAACTTTGGAACACTAGAGACAAAAATTTGTCCACATTCTTTATTGAAAGAAAGCTCAAGCTCAAAACATAAACATAGCTTAATCGTAAGCATTTTGCTGTAGCTCTGTCTTTAATTTTTATATTTTTGTCATGCAGGGGGGAGGATAAAACATATTTGTATTGTTCTATGTAAGCTTCGACGTAACCCATGACCAACTTTCTGTCTCAGCTGAAGAAAAACCAACAACCACATGATGTTGATTCCACCACATTGTTCAAGGAAAAGTACCTTGCTCCTATTTTGCAAGTAACTAAAAAAAAAGGAAGATTTTAGGGGATGAACCCATCGAGTCTTGTGGCAAACTATATTTAGTTCTTATTTTTGCAGAAATAGATTTCTTCTCTCCAGTCTTCCAAAATGTCCAGCTTAGTAAGTGTGCATTACTATCAAGTGTTTTGTTAACGATTTCTCTCAATTGAACTGTGGATCTCATCATGTTTTTGTGTGTTGGCAGGTAAATCAACTATTTTCATGGACTTAGAAGTGTTTTTAATTAGATCCAAAACTTACAATATTGTTTAAAAGTTTAAACCTTTAAATCTCACTGACTTGTCTGCTATGTTCCTTGGTCTTCGTCGTGCTGTTTGTTCTAAATTATGTACAAGGGGATTTAGTCAATGTCTCAAGGTCAATTGTAACCCATTATAATTACATATTGCGTTGAAATGGCCTATCCTTTCAAAATTACGGCAAAATACATTGAAGTTTGAGTCTTTAAATTCTAAAAATGTAAAAACAGGTTTGAATAATGATAATTAATGGGCCTACCTTCTAGAAGAGAGAGCATCATGACGATCATGTCCTGTTGCAGGTCCAAGAGCTCCTTCAGTAATTCAATCTGACTGGAGTCCTTTTAGGAGAAGAGAAATAGAGTACATCATGCAGACAAATATACAGCCTTCCTGTAAGGATTGGTTTTGCACCCTTTAATAACCCTGAGCTACATTTTAACGGATCAAGGCTGCTTCAGATTCTGCTGGAGGCCAGACGGTCCCTCAACTCACCAGCTATCCATCATCACCAGGGTTGTTGTTGCATTTTCATCATCCAGGAGCAGATGGCTGGGTGACTGACTTATTTAGGGTCTCTCTGGATCTAGTATTAACCATGCCATAAATCTAAACCTAACTTTGATTAACAAAACTCAACCCCTAAGGTTCTGCCCTGCAATACCCTGGCATGTACTGTGACACCTAAAGCCTTTGAGATGAGAGGATAAGGTTGACATGTCTTTGTGCTGCAGTAACATGGTGCTATCCTTGAGACTGGAGGGACCTCTAGTGGTGTTATTAAGGCTGTTCAGGTTTTTTAAAATTTTGACATCATTAGTGGTTTAATAAAAACAATTATTTATGCATTTAAAAGTTATAATTTTGACTGAAATTTACATTTATATCCAAATTAATTACTGAGATGTGTTTAAATTAAACATTTTAAACATTGCACACATCTACAGATAGTAATATTTCCAACAGACAGAATTTTAACGTTCTTTGTTTTGCTCTATCTTGACTTTTCTTAAGCTGATTCCTTGCCATAGAAACTAAGAATTTCCAGATGCAGTATTTGTGTAACAAGACCTACATTTTATCATCATTTTTATTGAAATGAGTAAAATACTAAAAATATATTTTCATGCTGTAGGTAAAGTTTATAAAATGGTTAGATGATTTTCTGCAAAGAGTTTACCATAAAGATAGATGAAAAATGTTTTTGTTTTATATCACAAATGAAAACTTGTATTGAAAGTGCATTGTCTGTCCAATTTAGTTCAGGGTTATTCATGTATCACTGTAACTGAAATAAATCAAATACCTGGGATAATTTCATCTGCATGTTGGCAAAGACATGCAAGAAGCCCACAACTGCATCCCACAGCCTGCTGTGAGCCAGACTCTGCTGATTACCAATGCATGGACCCTAAAGGACAAAGAATATGGTTGATACAAAGACAAGAGAGACATGGCTAACTGTGGAGCAGTGTATGGTGATACAGTACCTGTATGTACTCTGTTAAAGAGTTGAAGACCTGTTTGGCAACGGATAGGGCTTTAGAAAAGTTCCTCTGGCCAGCTTCATCGATGACATCCTTACCAGAGTAGTACCAATAGAAATCACTGATGGATTCCTAAAGGATGAAATTATGATTTGACTAGGGATTTTTATGAAATAAAAATTCGGGAGGTCTTTCTGCAACAATGTGCTACCTGGAGTCTAAGTAGATAATCAACTGTGCTGATGATGATATTGACTGTGGTGGTATTTCCTGTCTGGGTCCTCAGGAAATTTTGAAAATCTACAAAACACATGGTAGACAATTAATCATAAAAAGGACAAACAGAGTCATAATCTTCAGCCTTGTTTGTATTTTATCTCATTCTTTAACCCATCAACACATTGCCACACCATCATGCTGCCACCACCACATTTTGCAGTTTGGATTGTGGCATGGGTAGTTCTTATTTTTGACATGAAAAGTTAACTATTGGTCTCAGATCAGAACATAATATCCCTCTGAATTGCTTGTGCCAAATTGTGAACAGTAAATGTTATGGCTTTTTTGTTCCAGCATTTCAATTTCATCATTTTGGTCCACAGATTCTTCCACCTGCACCTAAGTGGCTCTTCTGCCATTAAAATGGGCCTCTTTAAAATATAAGAGGATGGATTTAACATTGCGCAGAGGCATTTAGAAACTTCTGGAATTTAGTTTTGTAACCTGACGTTGCTAAATTTCTCCACCATGTTATTGATTCATGTTGTGTTCCTTGGAAAACATGACATTTGTTTACAATAGCAACTCTTAGACAGAGTTCAAGGGCATAAAAGTAAGGAGGTTTTAAAAGAATACACTGCAAATTTTTTTTTTTTTACATTTTAATTTATTTAACATAAACATAACATAATTTTCCTAAAAATTCATGCATGTCCTTTTTGAATGACTAATTTGCTCAACGTACATCAGTCATATCACAAAAAAAAAAAAAAGCCAACCTACCATTGTTGTGACCTTCACACAGAAGCTGTAGAAACCTAAAGAGATCCTTAGTGAACTCATCATTTTGCAGAACCTTGGAACCTGGGAAGAAGACATAAAAATGTATTTGTGGTTTAAATGCCAAACAATCAGTTTTTTTTTATCTATGCAGGCATACAAGCTTTTTTAACGTTTGCCTCCTCATTAAGCTGCTACGTTGTTGACAAACAACCTTAAATCGAATGCACTATGCTGTTTAGAGCACACATACAGGGTAAAGTGCATCAATACAAAACTTAAAACAATACAGGAAGAAAACTGAGCTTTGTTGTTCATACCAACAAAGCTTTGGTAGATTTAACCCATAATTCGCGCTGATTAGTATCGTAAAAATAGTTGAAAAATAAATTGCCCCCCCCCCAAAAAAAAAGAGCAAGCACTGATTTCCTCTAAAAGAAAAAAAAACGAATGCATTTCAATCAGTGTTAGGAGTCTGACTGGAGAGTAAAGGAGCATGCATTAGTTTAATCAGTCAATGGTCAAATATGCAGAGATTGCATCGCATTCATAAAAAAAGGAGGAAGGAAACAGGAACTAGAGGGGAAATAAAGAGGGGAAGAAAAAAGAAAGTACAGCAGTCAAGATGTCAGCACAGCATACAATGAGTAGAATCTAAACCATGTATTTACCCCGCTCACTCACGTTGACTGGGACCGATGACATAAAAATATGATCAGAAGGAAACAAACAAAACAAAGGCAGACATAAGCAAAGGAGAAGACACTGAAATTGAATCATAATAAATAGGAACAGGGCGAAAATGATACGACCTTAGATATTTATAATTTACATACATTGATTGGCAACACTGACATAGTTACAGTTATTACAGTATTACATAAAGTACAGTTTAGACAAAAAACAATTACCATCACTTATGCCTGATCTTATGAAGTGGAAATGAGCTGGGTTATGTATGATTTAAAAATAATATTATACTGTATGCAACCCATCAGTTTAATAGAAACATTAGATGTTGGTGTGTTTTTTAGGACTCAAGACAGGACTTGGACATACAGTAGTGCAGGTTTGTCTGCAGGATGACATGAAACACACATGACATGGAGATGAACTTGAACAAAAAACTAACTGAAAGAGAAAACTTTCTTGCAAGATAATCCAGTCTTTTTTGTTTCATCTGAAGCTTATCAGGTAAAAATAATGAGAGCTTTACTGACAATGCCACCCGCTAGTTTAAAGCAGACTGGGCTAAAAATCTTTTCAAATGCAGTATCAGTAAACAGTTATCTGTTTCATCTGCATTTCCAATAATGCATCAGGTTGTATCGACCGTATTTAATTTGAGTTTTTAATTTAGAGACAGAGCTGTTTGCATACACAAAATTACATGCTTGAATTTTAACACGATTGCTTTGCATAAAGTGTAACTTTGCAATGCTGACACAGAAATATCAAATAACAGTATTTTTTTTCTTAACAAAATTTTTAACAGACCCCAGTATACGGTTTACGACACTTTAAAACAACTTAAATTTGTCCAGGTCAGGCAAACCCAGTTAGTGGCAATGTTCCAGAAGAGCAAGGGTTGCAAAGAGTTTACCAGGTTTATCATCCTTACTTACTTGATCCCTCTTCAGTTACCATCCCCAGGCCTTCAGCTTTGTTTTGCCTTTCAAAGGCATTCAAGTCCAGGACACTGTAAGAAATAAAATCCATATGCTGAATTTTAAAACATTGAATTTATGTTGTAAGAGTTTTTCCAGTGTTGTAGTTATGCCACAATTACCAGGAAAATCATACGAAAGAACAAAAGTGGGAAAATTATAAATGGTTTTAGTAATTTCAGAATTCCAAAAACTTCGACATTTTCTGACTTTTCTATGCCCAAGTACGCACCTAAGGCCACAAATATGAATTTGTCCTTTTTTTAAATTTATAACATGACCAAAATCTAATTTCCAACTTTCCCATACTGTTTACATAATCTATTGATATCCATTGAATGAATGTATCTCTATTACCTGCACGACATCATCAATCCAGACAAACTTTTGAAAAACCCAACATCTCTTTTTTCCTTGAGATAATCCAGCATTTTCTGCATAAAAATAAAAGTCAGATTAGTCATTAAACTGAGGTCGGTAAATGGCCAGCACAGGAAGTGCTGCTTACCTGCTGGACCAGGATATTTCCACCATTTAAAATGGAGATGCCTAGTTTGAGGGTGAAAGTCACAGTGGCACCGAGCCAACCTGAAACGATACGTAATGGATGGATAATTGGACCAAATATGGAAACTGCAGCACAGCACACACGTTTGTGTGCGTTTCCCTACCTTGACTGGCACTAATCATTTGAAGAACCATCTCTGCTGCTCCTCGATCGTGAAGTCGGGCTTGCTGATACAGCATCTTCTGCTTTTCCATTTCCTTTTCCTATTAGAAATCATCTTGATTGTAAAAATATTCAGAACAGTAAAAATAAGAAACATACATCCATTATTCTCCAGAAAGGTGACAGTACCTCAAAAGTTTTCTCCTTTTCCTCTTCCTCCTCTTCACCTTCAGCACAACTCTGAAATAAAAAAGCAAACATTAAACTTGCATACTTCGCAAAGCAGCACATGGGATCAGTGTGGGAAATGCCTTACCTTTGCCATCATATCTGCATAGGCAATATACAAGGGGTCCTCTTCCAACGAACTTATAAGACAAATAAATACATTTATAGTTAGACTTTGCACTCTAACATTTATATCTTATATAAAGATAATCATTTTCAGGCTCTTCCTTTTTTTGTGCAAGTATGAGCAATCCACTCATAATGCCTACTTTATTAGTTGTAATGAGGTCCAAAGCAATGTATCACAGATGGAGCAACTTGTACCTGTGCCAGGTAGCCAGGTGCATGTCTGTCTTACCTGCATTCCGTCAGAGCATTGTGGCTGAAATGAAGGATGAGCTGGTGTAAAGGGTCTGGTTGCTTTCTGACCTCCTCCTCTTCCTCTTCCTCCACTTTAGGCTGTGTTTTCTGCACAAAAGTAGAAAATCAGCATCCTAGCCCACACTAATGCTTCCTAAAAGAGGCAATCAACCAGACCAACCATGAAAGCATTAATGTTATACCACATCTCAACAGAACCTCTGATAACATGCACTATACACCACATGCAAAATAATAGACGGGAATATTTTGGACATACAATCTGGCACATGAATGCTTTCACAGAAGACAATGGTGAATTTCGATGGAGTTAAGCATGACTCTCTTGTTACAGATATTTAATAACAAATATCAAGTTTTTTAAACTAGACATGGACTGGTTACTGTTGTCAAGGTTTTGCATGTTTCAAAAAAGCTTTCTGTTGTTAAAAAGTCCTTCTAGCATTACTGCAAAAAAAGAGCAGGACTGCTATTCATTTGTTTGAAAAAGCTTTATTGTTTTCTTCTGTACATTGTAGACAAATATCAGTCGAAAACTAAAAACTAACCCCAATACGCATCTGAAAGTCATGCTAAATTTACAAGGCATTTATATTATAATTTTGCTGAAATCCATAAATTAAAATTGGGTTCAGGTGAAATCATAACTGATAACTTTTACATGATCTTATTTTAATGGCTGGTGTTGGTATTATTTATGTATTTATTTATTTTTATTTAATCAATATTAAAATCTTCGTGTATGTTGTGAAGTGAAAATGGAATGTTTTTACTCAAGGTGTTTTTGTCTGTTTGGCTGACTAATAATTTCTGCTTTCTGTCAAGGCACACTGATTTCGACCTCAACGCGGATTTTTACAAAATACTGTGCTAGAGTATCCTCAGCTTGAGAGTTTTACTTTACCAGAAAGTCAAATGCTTTACAAAATTTATGTGCACCTTTCATCTATATTTTTAATCAAACAATAAAATTAGAAATTTATTTTTACTGCAGATCGTAGTTCAGAGACAATGAATGATTGAAATCTACCCTCTTACTGATTGTTATATTTGTCATAACCATTTGCAAAGCATTTTCATATTGATTCATATTGGGGGTTTTTGTGGGGTGTTTCCAAACGTTTTTGATGTTAATAGGCCTTGAAACATACTTTGCTTTTTTCTTTTCTTAACTTTGGTCAATTATTCTGTTTTTCTAGGTTTTTCTTGCAAGAAAGCGGAATCAATTTATACCTTTCCTTCTGAGCTTGTTGAAGTACATATAAAACATGGTTATGATTATGGTTATGATTATTTTGCGTTTTTGCAAAGTGGCAAAAACTGTAACAACAGTATAATTTTTTAGCATATACAACAAAAAATAAATAGATGAATGAGTATATCTGGTAATAAAATAAACATGACTGGTAATTTGAAGCATTGTTACAAGAGGCTTCCTTACATGTCTTTAACAGAACACATCAAGTCGCACTGACATCAGCAGAGATGTCATGCTTACCTGAAACACATCTCTTCACTACCGACCGGGAGTGACACAGATGCTCAGAGTGGCATGATACTAACAAGACAAGGACTTTTGCATAAACAATGCTCAGTTCACAGGTATCGACAAGAGGAGAGGTGGGGAGGTGCGATATGACTACTCACTGCAAGGTCCTGCACCAGCTTTTCTTCAAAAGAGTACTCCTCTGTTTCTATCCATATGCTTTGATAAGCCAGAAGGAAGAGGTTAATAGAGCGATGCCTAGCAAGGGGTAAGAGGAGATTAAGCCTGGGTTAGACAGTAAGGAAAAGGCCAAACAAGGATAGGTTCCTTTAAAAAGGGGGGTTGATGCTGGTTAGTTTTGGGTACAGGCACATTCAGCTGGTCTCTTAACATGTACAGTCCACCTATGAGCATTGCTTTACTTTTAAGTTCTCAGCATCTGGTTAAAGTAAATGTATACAAGTATTTGATTGAATAATGTTATCAAACAAGTGAACCAGCCCAACAATTCATTTACAGCATACAGCTGAATTTTAGAAAATTGAAATATTATCTAAATTATGTTCATGCAATTAAAGCTGAACCTTTTAACACATATTCTGTTCCATTCTTTACAAGTGTTTTCTTATTTTAATAATTCAATTGTATTTTCTACCATATTTGTTTACCTCCACTCAACTTTCCATTTATAAGACACACTTTTATAATTACGTTGTATGGCTAACCCTACACTCAATAAAGGGACTTTGTTACTTAATTATTTCTTACTTTATAAGTAACAGTGTAAGTTATAGAAACCAAAAGAAATCACATTTATGTATAATCATGGAAATACATTGGTTTTACATTCAGCTTGTTCTGTAAATGTGTGGACCAGTGGAGTAACCAGAGATAACCTGAAGCAGAAACGGAGCCCAGAGGGGGGAAAAAAAGCATAGCCACAAGCCAAAACTCAGGACTAGGTAAGCGCTTTTTTACCGTCAGCAGTGAGAGCAGACTGTCATAGTCTTTGTGCTCATGCATTATACCCAGCCAATTGTGTCGGTAGGAATTCATGAAGTAATAATTATGTTTGTGCCTGAGGGGATGAGGCAGAGGTACAACAGAGTTTGAGATAGGACACAAAAACAAGGACAAAAAGAGAGACAAAAAAAAATAGGATAACATCTGACAGAGCATAAAGTGTTAAAGTAGCCTCAGTTTCTCATTACTCATATGATCGCTACAGGAAAATAAGATGCCTCTGTTTTGTGCATGACATACAGTAATTATTACTCTGCTGATTCATATTTTACGGTCAAAAACTCTGAATAAATGAGTCATGCTGTCAAGTGGGCGGGCATTAGCTGAGCACATATTGAAGATGGCCACCCTGAGGTATGGGGTTTGGTAATTGTTTCCCACAAAGCTTGAAGCACTCGGTCCGACTTCCTCTGATTGAGTTACAGTGCAGCAGGCCATAAAATTACAACTGCCCATTGTTTCCTTTTTTCATAACAACAATAGCAGCTGTAGGCTATGCCTGTATACTCTAAACAGAGAGAAAACAATTCATTAATGAAGTGTCAGGGGCCAGGAAGATAAAAACAAGAACTGTGAGACCTCATAAAAATGAAGAGAATTGTAAATATTCCTGGTTTAACTGTGCAGTGCAGTACCTTGGTAGATTGTAAAGCGGAGCCATTCGAAAACAGGCAACAACCGCTCGTTTCCTCTGCTTGGACAGCAACTTTTGCCATACACACTTCTTGGATCTTAATGGCTGCTCCACCTAATCAGAAGAAAAGTATTAAAGCTATTAAAAGAGCCATACAGATCAATTATACACTGTGAAAGTCAAAATTAAACATATAGCAGCATTTTAGGTCTTTCCTTTTTTTTTAGGAACCTATTGTAAATCCATCCATCCATTATCTAGCCTCCTTATCCTTACACCCTGGACAGGTCACCAGTCCATCACAGGACAATACAGACACAAACAGTACAAACAACCACTCAAACGCACACTCAGACTAAGGACAATTTAGGGTACCCAATCAGCCGAACAGTCAGGTTTTTGGACTGTGTAAATGTAAAGAAACAGGAATGGACGCATATGTTTGCATTTTAGGTAATTATTCCCTATAAACCACAAAAATTGGTGATAAAAGTATTAGTATTTAGCTTAAAGTCTTCTTATTGAACTGCAGAGAAGCCAGGCCTTTTTTTATTCTAAAAGCAAACGGCTGTCATAAATCTGACTTAGTATCTAATTATTATTCTTGTCAGAAATAAAAATGCTTGTTTGTGGTTTCATGGTGTATGAAGTAGTTTTAAGCAGAGTGGAGAAATTTTAAACTGGATTGAATGAATTTAGGTTGGGGATTTGGGAAGCCATTTACGATCCTATCTAACACCAAATAGATCAGAAGTATGTTATATCGTACAATTTTTAACCCTCTGTCAACAACTGCGAACCACCAGGGTTCAATACTGATTTTTGACACGATGGAGATCCAATGTCGCTGTCAGCAGTAACATTAATCTATAAATAATAATCATCAGAGTCTGTGTTTTACCATTATTCTTGTCAGTAATAGATAAGGTTGCGTGTGGTTTCATGACATACTATGTACTGGCTTTATTGTTTTTTTGTTCATCAATGAGCAACAACATTTTTTTACCTGTTCCACATTAAAGATAGCTGCAGAAATCCTCTGGATGCGATCAACCACTCGCTCAGGGTCAGGTGGGCTCTCGATCCTCATCATGATGTCCTTATACAGGTTCAGCTGCCACCGTACAGCAGGGTCCTCTGACTAAGAGAATATTTAAAGCAATTTTAAAAAAACACAAAACATTACACACAATTTGAATCTGTTGAAATTAGCTTAATTTATGTTTGTACCTTTTCACGAAGGTGCAAATTCTGACGTATATGGTCTTTAACCTCTTCATCTGTATCTTTCTGTTAATCACACAGACAAAGAGAGAGACTTGCTGCAAATCACAAGCATGATAGAAAATGTCAGCAAGCACTAAAAGGGTCGGCAAAGCTATTTCATAAAGTAAGGTCACAAGTATTGCGTCTAAAGCAGCAGAGAAGGCAGTGGAAATTCTGAGGGCATTTTCATTTCTTCTCCTATGAAGAAACATTGTGTCCTTGAGTGAGCAATAATAGAACATGGTCAAAATATGTAGAGGTTTTCCTTATTGCTTCCTGTGGGGGACATGCATGTCTTAAAGCATTTAAAACACAACAACAAGACAATGTACAGTTTAAGAAATAACATTATATAAAGGTAGATATGTATGGCATTATATTTAACTACAAAATAACAAATAATGTAAATGTGCAGAGCTGATTTTTACCATTACCACTTGGGAAATGGAAAGGAAACAATGTTGGTTTGTATAAGTTTAAGAAATAAACATATGATGCAGCTGCAGTGAGGCCCCTTTACTCTGATAACACCAGACAGAATGAATCTTCATAAATCACAAATTGAGTAAATAGACGTTCTTTCTGTGTGATTTAATCGAAGGATCAAATAAAAGTGAAAAAAACAAGGTCATGTTGTAAAATAATATCCCAAGCCACCAAATCCTTCCTCTAAAATCTGAAAGAAATTGGAAAAAAGAAACAGCAACTTCACCAAGACTGAGCCATGAACTTAAACTGGAGAACCAACATGCAAAGAAGTCCATTGTAATTATGGCTGAGCTGCAGAGATCCACTCCTCAGGTAGAATGTACAACTCTGACAATATGGAAGTTTAGCAAAAAAAAAGCCATAACAGAAAATCATACAAAGATGTTCTGTTTGCATTTTTGCTACAATCCACATAGGGAAAAAAGCAAACATGATAAAGGTGCTTTGATCAAATTAGAACCAAATGAATCTTGTATCCAACATGCTAAACAAGTGTTCCCAAGAGTATTATAGAATGCTCGCAAGATGCTGTTTTTCTTCAAGAGGAATACAGAAGCTGGCGGAAAAATAAATAAAGGTAAACACAGGGTAATCCTGGAAGAAAACCTGTTAGATGCTGCAAAAGACTTGAGACTTGTCCGGATATTTGCCTTTCAGCAAAAACATAGACCCAGCTAGAAGAAAAAAAACAAACAAATGCTTGCAATTCTTGAAAAACATTTAAACAAAAATAGGCAGCCCTCCTTATATTCTACTGGTGCATCACTTAAGACCCCCCATAAAATATACAAACATCTAAAAAGGGGTATTAAAATTTCTGCAAGTCATTCGAATACTTTTTAATGACCAATTTTAATTTCTTTAGGCAGTATTCTAATGCACATTTTCCAATCTATTTTCAAATAGTCTCTCACCATGAGGTAGCGGGTCTTGGCAAGAGAAATCAGCTCCTGATCCCCAGGTGTGCACATGTTGAGGCCAATTGGCAGCATCTTCTTCAGGGCGGCTACAATAAGTGAGGTCTGAATGGAGTAAAACTCGCCACGCCTCTTCTTGTGCTTTCTCTCCTGGTCTTGTCCTCCAGACTGAAAAGTTCACCATTGCAATACTTAACAAAGCTAAACAGCAACAGGCAGAAGATCATTTTATAGTCCAAATTAAAATCAGTTATTTATATATAAATATGATACATCTAGAACATAGAAATACAGATAAATACACATAAAGACACCCTAAATACAGACTGACACACAAAAAACACATACAAACTTGATTATAGACAGAGGGATATCACCATCAATAAACTGCAAACATACACATAATCACAAAATATACTGCAGAGAGGGGAATCTTTTTTATACCATATAAACAGCGTTCCACCAATACAGGGATGGGTAATGGACAAATCAAAACATATCAAATACAGTGATAAATGGAGGCCACAAATAAACAGGTAATGTAGTAAATAACTACACTATATAGCACAGCAGGCACAAGCTATTGGCTTTTGTGCTGGGTGACCGGCGCATACAAGCCAATAAACTGGCAGGTTAACAGCGCATGCACTGCATCACTCTACCTTTTCCTTAAAGGACTGTTTGAGTTAGAGGGATAGAGAGACAGACAGAGAGAAGCAGTTAGGGGGAAAAAGGGATGAGAAGGCGGTTAATAACAGAGGCAAAAGGTCCTCCTTAAATGAACATGCAGTGCAATGAAAAATATATTATTTTCATTTAAATTGTGCTGAACTACGCAGATGTATTGGAGCTGAGGAATGAATGGGAGTGGGTTTCTACTAATAACCATGCACATATTTTCATAAACCCCCACCCACACACACACAATTTAGACACACATATAAGATTCAATATATTATGTAATTTGAAACTGTTCTTTCTGTATTCCTTAGAATTTCATTTACATTGTTATATCCTCTCAGATGTGTGTGTTTTCTTGATGGTGTGGGCCCTTTGTAATATTTTCATGTTAACATATTAGCACATGTAACAAATAAAACAAAACATTTTTACATGGCAAACAGATGTTAACATGTTTCCTCCTAATGACAGTAGTGTGTTTTCTCCTTTACGTATCAACAAATAATAATAATTATTATTATATGTAAATAATTATTTGTCTGCTGCATATAAAGTCCAGAATGTTAAAAATTAAGTCAATTTGTGCAAAAAAAAAAAATATATTTATATGTCAGTAAAGAACATACCTTTGACATCTTTGTTTTATTGTCTCCAGTCAAGAAAGAAAGGTTGTTAATTTCATTCTGTACGACAAAGTTTTGCTCTTCCCTTTTAAAATTCTAAAAAAAAAGAAATAGTACATGTTATTATTTGTACTGAGAATATTTTTCTCCACATTTTGCCATTTTAAAACCACACCATCTTTTATAGATGGAGAATATTAATGATGGACGAACAAAAAGTCACTAACAACTATGCAACTAATATCTATATCTTTAGTCTGACCATCTTCTCTGTCTTACTGGAACAGAGCGTCCCCACAGCACGATGCTTCCACCAATACGCTTTGCCATGGGGATATTTAGATATTTATTTGCAGTATTTATATTGTATATTTCATGTATTTGTAAGGTGACTCCCGTAAACAGCTGGAGCCAACCTTAGTCCGGATTGCAACAAAAATAAATGAGATGATCCTGGACTACAGGAAACTCAAGCCCAAACTGTAGTAGCAGTTATAAAAGATTCAGAGATTGAGATTTCTGTGATGCCTAAAAACTCAAAACTTTTACAAAAGCTGCAGATGAATTTTACAGGTCCGCCATTAAAGGCCAAATCGTGGCATGTGATCCAATGTAAAATAGTGTAAAGTGATATCTGGGCACATTTTTTCCATACTGCTACGGTCCTATCATGGGCAAATGAACTATTTGTTTAAATGCTTTATTGCTTACCTACATTAATTGCTGTTGAATAGACCGCATTAGCATTAGGTGCAAGCACATGTGATAACCATTTACGCAATAATTCTGTATTATTAACCAGTTTATTTTTCTGTATTTTTCTCAAAAAAGATATGCTTTACTTTAACCACTGAATCTGTCTTCCTGTCTGACTTTTTACATTCCTGATAAATTACTGGTAAGTCTGACCCTCAGGTCTATCTTTATGGGATGGTCTAATCGCATGACAAGTTGGATCTGGTGTATATTGGCCTTATATGTGTCATTCCAACTGCATGGCACAACACTTTCCCAGAGAAAATACAAGGTCTTTCCAAACCATTGTCTAAAAAGTTGAGGGGATCGCAACATCAAGGTTTGCCAAGGCTGGGAGAGTTCTTTGATAAGTCCATTAAGTTTGCAGAAAGGATTTTAATAGCAGCCATAGAGGGACAGAAATAAAGGATTCGGAACATCTTGCTTCATTTCCATTTAAAATGGACCGAACAACTAACATATCTTACAAGGTTGTACTGGATTTAAATCAAGCATATCAGAATAAAGCGAACCAAACAAAGATGCACACACAGTTTTAAATATCTTTTTGACAAATCAATTGTAAACATTGTGCCAATTTTTACAGTAATTGTGATACTATATTACATGACGTCCCATACAATTTTTTTATGTGTGTAGGCTGTCAGAAGCCACTGTAAACGCATGGTGTAAGGTAATAAAATTCATCATTTACATGTGACTTGCACCAGAGGATAAAAATCTCTGCAACCATTTTGAAGAGCTCATTGGAGTCGGAATCTGGTTCTTTTAGCCACCGAGACCTGCAAAATAAGAAAGACAATATGTAACCTTTGTCCTTTCAATTTGGACGATAACATGTCAACTATAAAAGGACAGCTCCATCACTTGTTTCACCTGTTGTTGTCCACATAACGAATGAGCATTGGGTAAAATGCATAGAGATCTCTGCACAGCACAGCAAACTCATCTAAAATGAGTAGCTCAGCCTCCTGAGTGTCTCCTTTACTGTCTGCCTTCAGAAGCTCCTCTTCAGCCACTACTTTTACGGTCTTCTTCTTTAGTTTCTCCAGGGTCGGCAAGAAGTGGCTCTTCAGCAGATCTGCACGCGCCTTACTGATGATGGGTTGCACATAAACTGAGAAGTAAAAAACAATGTTCCAAATTTTAATCTGTGTGTTTATAATTTAGCAGTGCAAAATTGTATAGCGCCATTATATCTCCTCCGGATATTATTTGCATCAGTACCTGCGATTCTTTTCATCCATGAGGCCTCATCAATGCCCAAATTGTTATTCAGAATCTTGAGGATGTTGCCCAGGATGAGGCTGAGATGCTCTGAGGTGACAGTGGTGCAGGAAGTGCTTCTACCACTGGCAGCCTGGTTTTCAGGGCCCTTCTCCCACCAGTAAGACAAATAGTTACACAGCATGGGAAGCACCACCTCTATCACATGGGGCATTTCCGTGTACCGTGCTCCAGACTCAGCTATGTCATTGATGTCTTTCATGAGCCCGTCAAGCCGCGGCATTCCTGGACACATCTCCTCAACCGATTCTCTTATTCCCCGCACTAAAACATTGCAAGGTTTTAATTCCCACACGGTAACATCAACTTTAGGAGCAAGAGGTTATCCTGTTTTCAAACATTGTTTTTGTAATAGAAGTCATTTTTTTCTACAATACTAAACGCTTGACTTCTACTATCAATTTCTAACTCACCAGCTCGGTCTCTGGCACTCTTGGTATTGAAAACAGAGCAGGGGTTGTGTGTGTTAAGCTTTGGCTCCAGGAAGGCTACAGGCATGGCACCAGCGAGGGTGGCCAGACACTGACCAAGAGCTGGCAGCTGCCTTAAAGACAAATTTATGAAAAAGCAATGTGTTATTTTTATTTTCTTCTGCTAAGTTATTTTCTTCACATTAAAAGAAACTAAGCTGAATATACCTTTCCACATAGATGTTTTTTCCAGTGCCAAGTGCAAAGAGGCTGGTAAGGATTCGATAGCAGGACACCTGCACATCATCCACTGACGAAACAAGTGGAAAAAGGTATGACACAATGAACCTAAAAGACGATATCCTATATGTGTGGCTAAATTTAAACAAGAATCATATACAATATAAACAATTACAAATACAATTTTAAATACTTTTTGTGCAACTATGTAGTAAGTGTGAAAGCGAAAACATCACAATAAATGAATCGAAAATAATAGAAAAAGTTCTAGTCACTCGTAACTAGTACTGTATGAGCACAGTATCCTGTAGTATGTTCAAGCAAGCCTTGCATGTCAAAACTGTTTAAAGAAGTGTTAAAGTATTGAAAAGATATCACATTAGATATTTTTGATTTTTTTTCAAGGTTCAGAACTAAGAAACCCCCCCAAAAAAGAACCCATCACCTTTGATAATTTTCTTTCTGTCAGGACTTACAAAGCAGATCTACTCCAAAGTGGTGTTGAGTGATGTGCTCAAACAGAGCAGTTAGGATGGGGAGCAAAGCCACAGTTGTGTAGTTGATATTCTGCGACACGCCTTTCATCTGTGAGCGAGAGTGAGTGAACTTCCCCAGCTTCAGGTTTTCAAATGTCTTTTCCAAGTCCTCTGCAGCGTTCTCAAAGAACGTCCTCAGCCCCACCCTGACCTGCTCCGAGCCCGACTTCATCACTGTCCTGTTAGATTAAAAAACAAACTATTTATAATGCATGAATGCAATTGTGAAAAACTCTTAATCTGAAGCTGTTTCACACATTATATAAAACCTCCGAGCACTAGCTTGTCTGTCCGACCACTTTGTCATAAATTATCTATCCAATGAAATTTAAATTCAAGGTAAGTCAGCCATTTCTGGAGCTAGGACATAAACTTCATGAAAAGGCAAAATGCACTAATATGATTAATGTGTTTAGTTCACAACATAAGCAAATAAATTATCCATTGTGAAACCTTGGTGTGTCGGGGAACAAAGAAGAGAGAGATGAGAAGCACTTTAGCATAAACAAGACGCCATAATGCAATGCTGATTTGGCCTCATTACGTATCAGCTGCATTAACAAACAGTACCCTGTCTCTAAAGAGCAGTTTGAACCTAAGGCAACAACTGTTGCTTGAGATGTGTTCTGCTTTGTCAGTGGAACCGCTTTGTCAAAGCCACTGTGTCCCAGAAGAATTAAGACTGAAAGAAAACACTCACTATGCGCTGCTAAGAATCCAGGTCACATTGGATCCACTTAGCAAAGAAAAGGTGCCAATGACTTTCAAAATCGCTCATGGTTAACTAAATTAATAGCACTTGAGGTTTTCTATTGTCTGCTTACGGAGGGAAATTAAAAGCTGCCAAGTTTCCTGTGTGCCTTATTTGTTCCCACCTGGTGTCCAGAGTGTGTGCCAGGATGTGCAGACAGCTGACCATGGTGGTGGAGTCACTCCCTACAAACCAACACAGTGCGAAAGTACATGAATACAGTACACAACATCTTATATATGTTTGACATTATCTTTCTTTATTTATTTGTATTGCATTCTATGGTCTTGTCATTGGTTTTCTGTTGTTGTTCTGTTTAGTGAATGCAGTTTAGATCTTGTAACAAAAATAAATTGGAAAATGTGCATTAGAAAAGGGCAGACGTGTACAATTAACTTAGGCAATAAATTCTGTATTGTTACATTTCTTATGCTGAAAACATGTCTCTAAAAGCATAAACTACTGAATTTGAGTAAATGAATACTGCCTCTTAGATGATTGTCTTAGAGTCTCACAGCAATTGATGCCCAAACTTGATTACAGTGCTAAAAATACTAAAAATGATGCAAATGTTCTCACCAACGCAAGATTTTTCTGAATCATTCACTCTAATTTTTTTTAGGTCCAATTTTAAAGACAGAATTTTTATTAATAAATAAAAGCGTGTGGAGAAGGATTTATAAAGGCTGTAACAAACAGGACACAGGAAAGCACATCAGTGAGTAAAGGCATCACCTTACCAAAAAGAGAAATCCTATGTCTGACAAGAGCTGCCAGTTTAAAAAAAAGGCTGGAGCAGGAAGAGCAGATGCAAGAAGAAAAATCAGAAAATTACAGTGACTTACAGAAATTAGGTAATTCATATTCTAGGTGGCAAACACATAAGATAGTAATATGTTTCAGAGTTGCTTTTGGTAAATGCA
Organism: Orestias chungarensis; assembly: GCA_032876305.1. NCBI lineage: Eukaryota > Metazoa > Chordata > Actinopteri > Cyprinodontiformes > Cyprinodontidae > Orestias > Orestias chungarensis. The sequence goes on from JAVLVB010000602.1 coordinate 1,668,179, forward strand.
TGTGTGAGAGTTGGTCACCTGGTGACCATTTCCTTCTCTTTGTTAGAGGCATAACCACTGCTGCTTAGGTTCTTGTTGGGAGAGGAGAGGAAATACATAGAGTGGTTCTTGAAGTATTGATCGATGAGTGGGAGAAGAACCTGAAGAAAATGAACGCTGACAGTAAGACTAGACTCTAAAAATATATACAGTATTTGTTTAACATAATTTGTTAGATTTCCTTACTTTGGCAAAAAACTTTATTTCTTGTTCATGAGGGGATCTATCTGTTTTTCCACCGGCTGCCATTGCCTCTGGATTGAGAAAATGTGTTCTATTTTAAGTTAAAAAAAATCTGCAAATCCCTTTTAATGTGAGAGTAAAGTATCATACCTAAGTGGTTGATGAAATCCTGGGCTGAATCAACATACTTCAACAGCTTCTTCAGGAATTTATAGGCAAACCTTTTTTCTATGGAGGATGAATCCTGCTCTATGTCCTTCAAGGCTCTGCAACATAAGACCCGGTCTGTAAATTACCATTGTTGGACCACTATATTCACTTATGATAGCATTTGATTAAGCAATCCATCAACCAATGATAGTTATGAAGTGTTACTGAGACCATAACATAACACCAGTGTCATAGTCACTGCATATTGCACCTTGTAATGCTATAGCCATTAATTTGGAGAAAGCGAAAAAGGTCCAGGGCTTTCTCTCGATCACGGGCCTTTTCCTTCGCTGTGAGGGTGTCATAGGGCACCAGCAGAGGATGAGTTCCTGCGCCTAAAATGACAAATGGCCCTGTAGTCAGATGTAATTTACTCACTCCCTACTAAATGTGCAAAGGCAAACAGAGTGTTTTAACTTACAATGTCAAGAACACTAGGGGACCTACGCATACAGTGCACATTCCACTTTTCAGTTTTTTTATTTGTTAAAAAAGTTTGAGGTATCCAATAAATTTCCTTTCACTTCACCATTGTGTAACACTTGTTAATTTTTCACAAAAAAAATTAGAATTTCATATCGTTATGTTTGAAGCCTTAAAGTTGGCAAAAGGTTGAAAAATTCAAGGGGGAGCGAAAAAATTTGCAAGGCACTGTATGTACATAGGTGTATGAAATACAAACCTTTAACTCGACCCACACGCATACACAAGCAAGCGTTCGCTGCCTGTTTGGCTGGTGTCTTTGTGCAGTTTGCATTCCTAACACATTTAATTAACTGTTCACCTCTGCTTCCAATGTCACTCTTCTTCTTTTTGGCCCAGATGTTATGATAATTCTCAGCCATTACTTCCACCATCCCCTTGAAGCAAAGACAAAAAGACACAAACTCAGTGAGAGACCCTTATACCACCCACAAAACTCATTCAGATTCAGGCTGGACTGCTTTGATCTCCTGTGCATGTTCTACGTATCTCCTTTGATTTAAAAAGCCAAAAACAAAGCGAACGTGGGGTATCTCACCTGCAGTTCCCTGGACAAAGTCACATTGCTTGTGTCTATTGGGCTGGGATTAAAGCCATTAGCCTGGAAACACATTTGGGTTTAGAGTGAGACAATGGCAGCTATTCGCAGCAAACAAACATTTAGCTAAAACGAGACTTCTCCCTTAAAGGCAGTTGATAAAGGAGCTCTCATTGATTTTAGAGCATTTGTGGACATAGATAAACAGCAGAAAGAGTGATCGGCAAAGATCCTTATTGGCACTGCAGTAAAAGTAGGAGCATTTGACAACGGATTAAGTCCCAGGCTCATACTTTAAATCTTAAGACAAAAATTAATGTTAAAAAAACAGTAGAAACTGAAGGTTTGTAAAACAGACTTTCAGTTGTGATTTTATTTGATTTCCACGGTTCTGTTACTTACTAGACAGCAAAGTTTTTTTTGTTATTGAAAGTCCTTTGCTTTGAATTTGTTCATATTTTTCTGGGGGGTAGGGCTTTTGTGTAACACAGAAAATCAACTTTCTCTAATTTAAAAAATCTGGGTGTCAAGAATTTGGGTCAGTTCTGTTTAGTAACATCTTTTGCCCCCCCTTATATTAGTTAGCATTCAGTGTATGGTACTTGGGCCTTCTGTGTTTAACTAAATGCTGTAAATGAGTGTCATCATTAATGTTATATCCCCTCCTAGCATATTGCAGTTAAACCCTCTTTTTGTAACTCGCTTTGGATAAAAGTGTCTGCTAAATGCATAAATGTAAATGTGAATGTATATATATTACCAACGATAACAGTGTTTTCACCAAAGTTAGTTTCGTTTATTTGACAGGCCTGATTTTAGTCTCATCTTACCCGACCTCCCAGTTTAGATAAATCAACAATGTTTTGGTCAGTTGTGCTGCACTATTTCACATTAACATACACTAAAAAGACTTTAATGAAATGTAAAGATCTTTACATAGTGGTTTATAACAAAAAAAACAACAAAAAAAAACATTTGAGACCTTCCGAGAACAACTAAACAGACAGAAAGCAATGCAAATTTGTACACCATTTACCAATATAGTGTAGTATGTTTTTTTCCTAGCAGCAGACATGTCTTGAAAATTCTGCGTCAGTTTTGTGTTGGTATGGTAACAGAGAAACACAGATCTGTTTCCAATCTATTCTGACCGAGACTCACAGACGAAAATTCAATACAATGTGTTTTACATTTCATTTACAAAAATAAAATACATGAACTGTACCTGAGAAGGTTGAGATATTTTCCTGAATTTCTCATTTTCCCTATGCAAAGACATGCTCTCTCCATCCTTTGTCCTGTCAATGCTCCAGCCCATGGCCAGCATGCTTTTCAGAGAGTCTCTAATTGGCAATCTGTAAATCTCTTTCTCCTACAACATAATCATAAATATTGGAAACAGAGAATAAAGGTAGATGCATTTGATGAAAAATTATCTCTCTGTTCTGATGTATAGTGGCGGATTTATTTTAACCTTTTCTGTCAGGGCTTTGTAGGTCCTTAATTGAGGATGAGTTTTCCCTTTCTCGTCCACACAGTCCCCATACTTCCACCCCAGAAGCACCTTAGATACAAGCAGAGACAAAAGCTAGAGAAGAAATAGCATTCACAGATCCTCTCACACTACTTAGTCCACTAAATCTATTATTTAAAAAACCTATTTGAGGGTTATGTATACTACACACTACATATTAACAAGGCATGATGCATTCACGACTTTCTAATGTAAGTTTATTTAAAATTTGACAATGCAGTCTGAGCAGTCACTTAAATATGGGAAAATACCTTCAAAAGAACTATTTCTACGGCCTCAACTTTCAGCCTTTAGTTGCTTGAATCACATTCATTCTCAAGGAGAAACACTTTTAGCGCCATAATCCTTTCTATGACATTAATTATATATAATCCAGGTCGTTTGCCCAAACTTCACCCACCTCTCAGGCTTTTATTTCCGACATTACCTTCTCTGCAGACCATTTCTCCTGGCAATGCTCTGCATATTTGTTGGTGAAATGTTCAAGCTTTTCCGGTAACACGATGCTATGAAACAAGGGTGACAGTTACGAGTGTGAGATGAGCAAAGTCGTTAACATGTCATTACTCAATATATTTAGTCACAACGATGCAGTTTTTCACATTTATTTTAGACTCTATAACGGCTTACTTAGCAGTATTGATGGGTTTTGGGTCAAAGTTTCCCTGAGCATCCACAGAAACAGGCTTTTCAACGGCCGTGCTAATGGATGCATCCACATAGTCTGGTGGCAAAGCTCCAGCAATAGCACTGAGACAAGGCATGGCCATCTTAAATAGCTCTGGTTCATACTTCTGCAAAAGTGAAAAAGGTTTAATTGATCAAATAAATTCTGTTATACAACATATATTCCCAGAATGAATTCTCCTCAGCAAATCAAGTAATGTGTTTTACCGTTAATTTAAACTGGATAGGCCAGAAGAAGAGACATTAATGTAAAATTATTCTTAAATCTGAAGAAATAGCACACATGAGGACTTAGATCAATGAAGGTCTGTCCAGATATTGATGTTTTCAATTCTTTCCACAGCCTGTATCCATGATGGGGCATTTAGTAAGATGTGCTGAGTCCAGCTATCTGCATTACTACACATTCATAAAACAAATACAAATTAGTAAAAGACTCATAAACTCTGTTTTTTCTTGACCCATGAATCACTTTTCAGATTTAGTTTGTAAACTGTTTGGCCTAAAAAAAAAAAAACACACACAAGAAAGGCAATGTGGAGCTGCTCTAAAAACGAGGTCTAAACTTTATAAAGAAAAACAAATAAAGCGAATGTTTTATATTTTTGGTGACATTACTACATCCATCCATCAATCCATTATCTAACCCACTTATCCTTGTGGTTGCGACCTCCAGCTTACAATGGGCGATAGGCAGGGGTACACCCTGGACAGTTTGTCCATCGCAGCGATATACACAGAGATATACTGGACAAACAAACACTCATTCGCACACTTACACCTAAGGATAATTTAGAGTGCCCAATAAGCCTTTTTTGGACTGTAGGAGGGAGCCGGAGTACCCGGAGAGAACCGACGCATAGACATGAAGAACCTGCAAACTCCATGCAGAAAGACCCACGATGGAATTTAACCCAGAGCCTCCTTGCTGCATCACTGTGCAGCCCCATTACTCCATCAGATAGACAATTAATTGCTACACATGCTGTTATTGCTTTCACAAGTGTAGCCTATATTTTAACATGTTTCCACACAATTGACATAGTGTTGACTATAAAAACAACTACATTATTAACAACCATTACCTTACCCATACCAGTTAGGTCCATTCACAACATTTTTCATGTAATTCCATGAGTTTCAGATTCTTACCCTCTGGGACAGGGAATCAGACACCCCCCAGAACATCCTCTTGGTGAGGAGGAGTTCATCTTGAGATGCGGTGCCGAAGCTGCCCCATCCCGAGGGGAGGCAGTAGTACTTCCAGTTCTGCTCGTAGTGGTTGGTTAGGAGCTGGGTGCAAAAAAACAAACAAAAAAAAAAACACATAGCGGAACACAACAGACTGATTTTATGGTCCGGTTTGTGGGAAAAATAGTTTATATATACATTTATAGCCAAGTTGTGTATGATTAAATTTGTTTCCAATGTGCTGATAAATTACAAGTGGTTGTATGAAAAATTCAACATAATCACACAACCAAAACTTCAATCTGGCTTCTTTATAAACTGCCAATGATAGACTTAGACACTCAAGTTACCTCTTCTACCACGTCTAAAATGAGGAAAAAGTAGATTCATAACATGCATTACAGACCCACTGCTGAACTAGGGCAAATAAGATTTCAGTTTTCCCCACTAAGCTAACAACTAAAAAGCCAAGGGAAGACAGTGTGGATTTAAGATAATAGGGGGTAAATATTAGACATTCTGCTAACCCTAAGAGGCATCTTGCAGTATTCAGTCAGCAAGGGCACATCAAAGACGAGACGGTAAAGAAGCTGCTGCAGCATGGAAGGACGGAGGTGCCTGCAGAGAGGGATGAAATGGAGAAAATACAGCGGGCATAATGAAACTATGGTCTAGTTCATCTCACTGAAGCACCTTTCCTGCATTTCTTACTTGCAGATAGACAGCAAGCACTCCTCTATGGCATCCCGCTGTGCCTTGGTCAGCGAGCGACCTTTGGAAAGCCGGTAGATGGTGTGCAGGGTGGAGTCCATGAGGGTGGCGTAGTGCTCGGTACCAGCGAAGAGAGGAGCGCAGCGGGAAAGTAGGGGCAGCATGGCAGAGCCGATGTAACGATTCATAGCCAGAGCGGTCTCCGTGGTACACAGAACCTCCTGCAGCCGGAAAACCATGTTATTGTGCAACTCACAGTCCTGTTTATATCCACTTATTCAAGTTAAACAGTGAACACAAAAGTGGACACAAAAGTTTGAACATAAGCTCCCAGAACAATCACCAATATGGGATTTAAAATCCGAAACACTAAGGCATGAGGTGTATAAGCAAATATATACCAAAATTGCAGCTTTATTAGAAGCTGATAAATCTCTCCATGAACTACTAGTTCTACAGTTCAAATTATTATTACAGATTTTTTTTGTCTCCCAAAAAGCTGTCAACCCTAATTACCGTATCCAGAGTGGTAGCCGCCCTCAGGTCGGGGAGAAAGCCAACTTCGAGCAGATGAAGCAGAAAGCTTTGGTCTTCGATACCATAGACCCTGTCTAAAAACAGCACCATCGGGGCTTTGTGGTCTGGACAAAAGCTCGCTGACATGTCAGGCTCCATCATTGTTCCGTCTTAGAAGAATAAAAACAGACAAAAAAGTCCAGTCCAGACATGAATGAAACTGTAAACACAGGGAGGAAAACATATACAGTCCATAATGGACTGTATATGTTTTCCAGTCTCAACTTTTATGAAGATCAATAGAGAAAGACAACTTTGCATAGAAATTATCTAGCATACTCTGAGTCATGGGAATGTACAATGTGTACATTGTATGGCATGGTGGTGAATAGGAAGACATGATTGGAGAACAAAAATCCGTAACGTGATTTTTGCATTAAATGTGCACAGCTCCCTGACCCGTTTTGTGCGTGTTTGGCATTCTGATATACATGCATATACATTTAAATAAATATACAGGGTAAATATCCTATATAGGTACCTTTGTTGATAATTGGTGTTTTGAGTGGAATGCTGATAATTCCTACAAGATCCTCGGTTGGCACAAGAGAACGTAGTATAGCTCGAATGCGTAGAGCTTCTCCTTTTCCCTTGTTGATGAGCTGAAGAAAGCAAATTTGAGATAAGAAGCATACAAAAACTCCATAGTTATTCTAGATAGATTACTACTTGTTCCGCAGGCAGCGTGAAAACAAGTAAATCTTCATCTTAAAGAGGCTACAGTAAAACTTGTCCGACTGAATATAAGCTAAACATGATGATTGTCCGTGAGGCATAAGCAGCTTACCAGCATGAATCTAAAGGGGCATCAGAGCAAGATTTTGCCAATGCACACTTTTACCATTTAGTATTTTTTCAAGTTATCCACAACATGACATTAATTTGTGTATACCTTGCAGACATTGAATCAAATAAAAAATTGCTGGCATCAGCACGTTTAAAGGAAAACTGACATTACAGCAAAGTTGATTTGTTTTATCTTGTTAAGCTTTCAACATCTTTCTTTCATGAACCAATGCTGATTCCAAGATACTAACTCCCCTTTCAAAATGTAAGACTGGCATTCTCAGGAAACAAAGAGAAAATGATGCATGCATTTTTGTTTCATGACAGCTTATAATGTTGCTTTCATGATTTAAGTCTTTTTTTATATATATTTGTGATATCACTTGATTACCCAGTGTAAATAAATGTTTCCTGCTTAAAGTAGAAAGGGTGGTAAAAACGTTTTGAGTGCTGCTATTTCTAGTTAAATTACCATCAGCGGGTCGGGGCTTCACAAAAAACCAGCAGTTGTACATTTGCAGAAAATTACTGATCCGCCCGTCTTTAATAAAATATGTAGCAAGAGCAAACACAATGTCAAAACACCCCAAAAACACATACATGCATCTCAGGAGCACAGCGTCCCAACAGGTCAATGAGGGCCGAGTAAAATGACATGATGGCATTTCCCATGTGGACCACTTCTTCCTCGTCATCACCATCAGCAGACCTGTCAGCGAAAAAATAAATAAAGGAAGATTAAAAACCTTGTGGCCCTATAGGATGACTCATGGCCATCATTCAACTATTCAAACTCCTTGATTTACTTTCATAAACTAGCAGATGTACTTTATTTTAAGTTTTTTAAGGAGTTTTTTTTTTTTTCCTTAAACAAAGCAACTGGTTGATGAAACTCTAAAACTATATATTGCATATAAAAATTAAAGATTGAGTGCATCTGATCAACTTAATCTCTTTAAAATATTTAACTCACAGATCAGAGCTGATACGATGCAAAGAACCTGGCAGATCCAATGCGGGAGTCTCAGATATCTTAATAGCCTCCTTCATTGCAGCCAGCAAGCCGTTTCCTCCCTCCCCTCTCAGGGCAGGACCAAAACACTCTGGACGACGGATAAGTAGTTTGACCACAACACTAGAGTTCTCCTCCACGCTCTCTCCTTGAATGCAAGCATACAATCCCATAAGCTTGTACATTCGACATAAAGCAACAAGCTTGCTCTTTCTGAATACATATTTATCATACATACTCCACCAAGAGTTACTGTAGAAAGCTGGTAAATTAAATCGGAAGCCTTAATATATACATAGGAAAAAATGTAGGAAATGCAAAAACGTATTGACCGAGTGGGCAGAAACAATCATACCGTTGACGAACACTGCAAAGCGCAAGAAGGAGAGATAACGCTCTCCTTCTAGGGGGTTCCAACCTATGTCCGGATACCCTTTAGCCAGAAGGATTGGGCAGCTCTGCAAACCACATCCAGCCAGGTATGTGACCACCTACAGATAAACAATGTGTTTTTCATTGAAGACAAACAAAAATAAAGGAAGCTTGTTCGTTGGATAAACTTGTATCTAAGAGTCATACCTTGTCCAAATCCGGTTCCTCCAGTGCCAGAGCTAGGCCGTTGTTATCCATAACGGAAGACGCAGCTACATCTAGAGGAGTAGATCCTCTCATCGCTGGTGAAGCTAAAAATGTCAAAAACACCTAAAGTCAGATACTGGAGACTGTTACATCTTATTACAAGTTCCCACTAATGGGAAACAGCAATAGTGGAGCTTTGTTTTGCCTTTAAACATAATAAGAATAAAAGTTGGATCTACACTGTTTTCTCCAGAAACTTTTGATTAAGTTTTTTTCTTCTACAAGCAGTAAACATGTGGAGACAACTGATTATCAAAACTATGGTGGCACTACCAAACAGAGCAGTACTTACCAAGCCCCACGCTGCTGTTCTCCAGGAGGTAGCTGAGGTGGTCAAACATGGCTTTCTGGTTCTGTCGGCTGATTCGGCAGAAGTAGCACAGGAAGCGACAGCAACTGGCTACCATTTTGGGAAAGGCTATTTCCTGAAATGGGTAATGTAAACACAAAACATTAGGAATTTTAATATTGACATATTTTACCACAGCAGCATTAAGTGTGAACTGAAGTGGATAAGTGTAATTTCTAAGGCTGATGATAAGACAATAAGTTTGGGGGTTTTGTTACTTGTTTATATGTAAAATGTCTAATTATATATGCACAGCAAGTTACTTTTTTTCTTTCTGCCAAATGGTCTGAGAGCCACTCTCTGTGACCATAATTTACAAATAAAAATTATTTTACACCGAACTGAAAAAATGCCTACAATTAATGCGAATATGAGCAACATTGTTTCTAGTAAGGACGTTTTGAAATCTGTGATCGTCTCCCCGATTGATTAATAACTACTTATGAATCATATTTGATCTAATATTAGATGCTTTCAAACCTGAGACTTGTCTCCTCCGAGCACATTCACCATGACTTCCATAACAGTCTCATGCATGCCCAGTATTCTCATCAGGTTTGGGTGCTGGTAAAACACCTTGTTGTTCATGATGTCACTGAAAAAGAAAAATAAGAGATTTGTCACTAGAAGTGGGAGAAAATCAGACAGAATATTATCAACATTTGTTTAATATAATATATTGCTACTTTGTATTAGTATGGTATGGTATAATCAAAGTACTTAGCTAGCAGATCCAGCAGCCTACCTAAGTCCATCAATCATGAGCTTCTCTTCCTCTTTCCCCATGCGGACCGACAGTAAAGACCTGATCTGGCCGAGGGAAGCCAGGAGTTTAATGGTATCCTGAACTGAGGCCGCGCTGATAGTGTAGGTTTTCCTCATTGCCCGAAGAAGCTCCCCAATGCTGTCATATTGCCTCCTCAGCAGGCTGAACATCTTTCGAACTAGCTTTGGGTCTTGGATGTGGCACTCCTGGGCCCAGCTGACCATTGTCTGAGAGATGAGCTCCTTCAGATTGGCTAAAGAGAAAGTCCACTTAATGTCATTCGGTGTATTTCAACATACAAACAATAATTCTTAACAAATATAAATGTATGCTATAGAAGCACTTGCTGTATTTTGAATATTATACAACCAATATTACTCCTTGACATTGACCTGGTCTATGTGCCCATCACATTGTTCAAGTCAGAAAAAAGTGGCTAGCCTTTGAAAGCATATGGAAATAGGGTATTAATTTCATAATGAATGAAGTTTACAGCTCAGATTATCAAGGGGTGCCATTGCTATTTTTATTTTGCTTGTTTTAAATGATTGGGTTTCACAAAAGAAAAAAAACTTTTCACCCTATGGTCAGATAAAATTTCCCATTTCAATGGTGCATTTAAAAAATAATCTGTTTGGAAAGCTCACATCTGGGTTACCTGAAATTTATCATATCTATCTAACTATATTATTATTGTGAAACATCAACCTTATGGTGTAAATACTACAATATCATATTCCAAGAGGTCTGATTTAGTCAAGAAAAAGAAAATATTAATACCAATGTTTAAGATAGACTTACTGTAAACATTAAGTAACAAAAAAGCATGTTGTTTAACAGAAGGTACATGAGGTCCCATATAAGGGTTTTTACAAGGTGGAGAATAAAACAAAAAATTAGTGTAGACTTTGGAAACACTTAAACATGTTTGCACTTGTAAACGGTGTTGCGAACAGTGTTTGAAAATCCTTACATTGCTAGTTGAGAAATTAAAGTCATAAAGTCATTCAAGTCTCAAGGGAATTCAATGTTTAAATAACGACATTTTTTTTACAAATAAATCTCAAACAATATTAAACAATATTTAATAACTATTTTTCTAATCATTTCTACTTCAACTTTGTGTGACACACATGCTGTCTTAGATTCTAACCTTTTTACTTGAAAACATTATTATTATCAAGACTGTGGTATCACGATAGTTTTTGGCCATATTGCCTCACTCTTTGACATCACAATGTTTAACTCGAAAGAAACCAGAAGCGACATTCATCCTCTCAGCCAGTTCGACTCACAACTCGTCTTTCACAAAATAAAACACACCTACACCCAGTACTCATTTGTTTTGGAAAATTGTAGCCTTCTAACATTTTCCCCTCAAACAGAAGTGGCTTGTCGAGACTTTTGCTGATGGTAAAACCAGTACAGTGTTTTTCTAAGGCAAACGCATCATGTCTAACCAATAAATGCTTTACCTGGTTGAGTCATTCATCAAAGGAAGAAAAAAGCTTCTGTCTCCCTTTTACTTATTTTTATGAAATAATGGGCCTGACAGTGGCGCCTGTGTCTTCAATGTCTCTTCAACTACAGAGGATTTAATAGTAAAGAGAAGTTATAGCTGGAGTCTCTCTCAGCATGTAATTGAACATAAACCCTGTTTACTTGTTTGCCCACCTTCTGCTAATAAAAACTTTTAACAAATTTATGTGCTTAACACTTTCACAAATCTTTACAGACACAACAAATGTGACCCATTTATTAGCTAAGCACTGACGCAATGGGTTGACTAACAGAATCAGCTGGTGATCAGCTTCTTTTTTTTTTTTTACTCGTACCCAAACAGCTGAATTTGTGTCCACAGAGAAGGGAAAAGTTTGCAATCATAGAAATTAGAGTTGTATTCACAAGACTTTGCACTCACAGCTTTTAGATTCATACTCACAGGCCCACAAATATTTGAGCAGAGTTTGGGAACAAGATCTTTATGTACATATTTATATGAATACGAATGTTAGAGTTGTGCATACTCCTTTTTGAGAGTGATCTCACTCCATATAACCAAAACTGTCAAGAGATCACTGCTGTTCGTTCTGACTGTGAGAGAGCAGGGAGGAGCAAGACTCTCTTCTGAAACCAGGAAGGTTAAACTGAGCATAGAAATGGCTAATCGTTTTTATGGATCATGCTGGATTTGGAAACATTGGCATTATTTTATAAAATGTGAGACGTGCACATGCACAATTTTCAAGAAAATATGCAGTCGCCTTGCTATTTTAGTAATGGTTGCAACACTAACTGTCCTGATTTTGTATAATGAGCTTAAAGACAATTTAGAACATCAACTCTGAGATTAGTTTGAAAAAAAGTACAAATCTGTTTAAGAGCGCCAACATAGACAGCATGACATCACCTCTGTCCCTAATATTCCCATATATTTTTGTTTTATGGATGTCAGACCTGAAAGGACACCCTACAAATTTTAAATTTGGTATTATACACTTGAATATAATGGCTGAACAACCTATATTGAATTTAATCAAATTCTAAAAAGTCTACTTACATAAAATTTTCAATCTGGTGTTTTCATTATTAGGAATCATGGAAGGAATCAAGAAATCAAGGAATTTTATTTGTCATCACATCACATGTGGTACATGAGGTGGGACGAAATTCTAACCCCACGGTCCAGTTTACACCCTGATAGCAATTTTAACAGCTACAAAATAAGAATAATATAATAAAATATAAAGAAAGAAGGTTACTAGGTTAAAGCTTAACAAATATTCAAATTTCAAGGCCCAATACGTTTCTGATCAGTACATTTTGAGATTCATTTATCAGAGCGTTAACATCTTTAAAAAAAAAAGCTCAACGACTAAATAGATAGTAATGCATGTTGTTTTCCTGTATAGATCTTTTTTAATAAATGTTATTGGCCCCCAGCTTCAGATCACATTATCTGTTTCTCATTTAATACCCTTAACTTGTTCTTGGTGGATATTCCCAAACGATTTATTTGCTTACAAACAAGCAGGGTGAAAATGGATGCTAATACATTTTAAATTGCCTTTTAACTCCAAATACATTGTGGGATACTAATATGGTAAATTTTGACGGGGTTTTTCCATCCTATTTTGCTTTGCTTGAAAGTTTTGGGAGAAGGCTGAAGGAACGCTGTACATACGAACAATGTGTTTCAGGAATGTGTTTCTTTGAGTTAATTCCCATCAAGGCTTTTGTAATATTTTTTTGTAATTCTTTCTTTTTACATTTTTAATCCCCCAGAGCTGGCAGATGGAGCTCTTCACTTTAATGTCTCTCCTTCATCAGACTCTGTATTTCCATAGTGAATTTGAAGTAAAATTGAAATGACTTCTACATAGTGAATAAGTCCTGATGACGGTCAAAGACACACACACATATAGTAAAGAGAGGAGCAACAAAGAAGGTATTGAGGACAAGGTAGAGGTGCTGTACAAAAACATGAAAAAATGCAAAAAAGTAAAATGGAAACAAAATGAATTAAGCTTTAGCGTTTATAGCACATATTTTTGGTTAAAGTGTGTAAGAAAAGTGGGTTTCAACTCTGCAAAAGAGCAATTTTTTTAAAGTTGGACATTTACTGTATAGATTTAAGTCCCCTTCATTTTTTTAGTCCCCCCCCCCGAGTCCAATTATTATAATTCTTGTGATGCTTTCCCTTGGCTATATAAATTCAATTTAGTCAATGGTACTGTCAGTCTGCATTTCACAAGTGTCCAGGACAAGGAATAATAGCAGTGATAGGAAAACAAGCAATGCTTCCTTACATGGTGCAGTTTGTTTCTTCTCTGTTGGTTTCTGTGCTTTATATGACTGACTCTTAATCTTGTTCATCAGCATGAGGAGGCGACCTTTAATAGAAGTATCCCGTTTGTCTTCATCTTCCTCCATGGGAATACCTTAAAAGCACAAAAAGACCAACACAGCCACAAATTTGTATTAAAACAACATTTCTGCAGAGGTTTTTAGTAGGTTATGACAAATAATGTTTGAACAAAGAAAAAAAATGCACATTGTCACTCTCCACATTTTTTGGCAATATTAAGTTAAAATCTATCTTTTTCTGTGGGGTACCAGCACAGGTTTGTGCTATAGCTAGGACAACCTTTTTTTCAACATCAGAAGCATTACGTAATTAAATTTTTTAAGAAAAGATTAAGATCGTAATTCTTACTTGTTTTTACATGAGTCTGCATTGCATTGCTATATGTTCATGCTGCCGTTCAGAATTTCCTGTGTTCAATTCTAAAAAGTATTAGTGTAGGTAAAATGAATTGCATTTAAACTTTTATTACTTTATGTAAAAATCACAAAAGAAATGCATACATGTTTGTCTACAACTGCGTCTTACCACAGTGGAGCTGCAGCTGGTTGTGGAAATCAAACAGCTCCTCCTGTATTTCTGAAGGACACGGACAGTCATCTCCTGTACTGAAGGTCAGCAGCATGTTGATCTGAAATGAGTGGAAAAATGAAGTCAGAGAAGTAGCACAGTTGGCAGCTTCCACAACTCTATGCTTAAATAATTGGAGTGACAAAAACACGTAATTTCTGATTAATAAACTATTTTTGATCCACTCTAAAAAATATGCACTTCAGTATCAATGAAGCTGTCCCTTTCTATCTACAGTAAGGTTTAGTTATACTAACATATGAATCCTCCGGCCTTTCATTTTAAATGTCACCTTAACATGATGCGCCATTGTCAGAGTTCCAAAAGAAGGCAAATAAAAAAGCTGCTTTTTGTAGATAAACGTCTCTTTTCATTAGCAGGCAACATGGCAATGCAAGACATTTAAGAGACGTGGTGGGCTTTGTCTCCAGCTTTGACTTTTAAGAGACACTAAACTGGAAGTGTGTGCGGTTCTTTGGCTAAGAGCGCCTTCTCAGCGGTGCAAAAGATTAATTTGCCTCTAAGCTCTATTGAAGACATGGAACGGTTTAAGAAACATATGGGACAAGGAATAGCTCTCACTCTCTTGAGGCCAAAAAGCAAAATTGAAAGACTAATGATTCAAACCTCTGTAGACCACTGGTTGTAAGGTAAGTTACCCATCCATATGAAAAAATTTCAGGCAGTATGCAAGACTGTTTCAGTTTGTTTATCAAGTGGCATACACGGTTTAAATCAGTGACAACTGTGGCAACATATTGTAACTTACAGTAATAATGATTTTTAAAAATAGCTTTATGATTCAGAAATGTGTCTGTTTAAGATCCCACTGGCAACATGAACAGTAATATGAATTTATTGTACAGAAGAGGTGTATTTTGATATAAAACACACAAAACATTTTAAAGTTTGCATCACCAGAGATGCTACCTGACTAATTGTAATTTCAGAGCAAATCAAAATGAAGATCTTTAAAACAGTATTTTACAGACTTATATGAAATGGGAATTATTTTTTTGTAAGTGAGTCAGGTTATAACATTTTTCAAAGGTCAAAGTGCTTCAAAGTAAACTGTAAGCGTAGGTGCCATAGCAACACAAGCATAATAAATTATGCAAAGCAGAGGAGACGATAAGAGAGAAGTATCCATTGTGGACAGTAAAGAGAAAACTACCTTAGGATTTTTTAAAGCTGGATGCTTTCTATGAAGTTGGGGACACTGTCTTTTTGACTTGATATCTACTCGTAGGTGGTTATGGAAAAATGTATTTGCACATAGAAAAAGTGTATATAAATATTCAGACTTTATTAGGAAACTAAATTAGCTTTAGATCATGCTTTCATTGCATTAGATTCTGCACATAATGGTATGATCACAATATATTAAATATGGGTCAGACAAACTCACCCATAGCATACATGCACATACATTTAAAAATAGACAATGTTTTTGTAATAGATGCCACTGATATGGGGAAATTAGTTACAGTATTATTCAGAAAAAACATGATTATTAGTTAAATAACTTAAAACAATGTATGCAAGTTACATGCAGTTCTTTAGAAGTCATTAAAAGAAACAAGCAGGGAAATTGTATGCCAATATATTGTACTGTATATAATCTGGATGTTAACAAAAGATTTGTAAGAGAACTCATGCTTCTTCTATCTATCTGTGCTGCAAAATGTGTCGTTGATAAAATATCTGTTTCTGGGTAGTGCTCTAAGCCATTTTCAGGCTTTACTATGAGATTTAGAATGAAAGACAGGCTGCTCCAGCTTCCTGTCAGTCTGTGTTGTTTGACCTATTCTGCCTGCAGCACTGAGAGAAGCGAGACAGCTCCTGCTGTACCATCCAAACAAATTAAACCATCTAATAGCCTACCAAAAAAACGAACTGCAATGAAGGATATAAGCATTACATAAGCATAAGGAGCATAAGCATAGCATGAGTTTAGTTGAGACTATATTTACATTTTAAGTCAGATACGTATGTATTTAAAAATAAATTATAATCATGTATGATTTAAGTTACGGATTTTCTGAACGTTGTTGCAGTTTTCTTAACCAAGTTAAGTTAGAGCAGCATAAGAACTGTGGACAAAAACGTCAGACTGCAGATCTGTAGCCATTTGTCTTCTATCAGGAACAATAAGAAAATCTCATATCTTAACAGGATAAAAATCAACTTTTGGACCCATTTAACTATGAAACAGTATATGATCATGCTTAATAAAAACCTAAGTTCACATATTTTTCTATGCTCGGATCAGTTGGTGAAACAAGGATACAAAAGTAACAGTGGCAATTGGAGGCCCTGCACACACATGCACCTGCTGCCCTTGATTTCATATAGTTTCTCTGGGATGAAATAGGGAGTGTGGAGTTCCTAAAGTTGAGCCTATTAGCTGTTGAGCGTGCAAGCCACATAAAGAGGTAGAAAAAGCATTCCCTTTATTGAATTCAGTATATTTGTCTGACAAATATTTTACATAGACATCCTAGGAGTGAACATGCTGCTTTGGACCCTACTGTGCTCCTCTGATATTGATAGGTTGGTGAAAAATTCTGGAGCACGCAGTAAATAAACACAGTTACTTACGGTTGGGGAAGACCAAGAGTAGTTATGACTTTGGAAAAACTTTTTTTCATTTATTTTAAATAGTCTGTTGTTACTTTTTATGTACAAATACATAAGCAGGTGTATTATAGGTGTGCTGTTTATTTTTAGCTTCAGTCGTTGTTTGGTTCTGTCTGATGAAATATAGCTTTAAATAAACAAAACCTTTGAATTACTAAAAATGTGTGTACCAACTCACAATTGTGTTTCTGATGTTGATTTTATGAATGTATTTCAAGTCCTCTTTAGTAGTGATTTTGTCTGACCTGTTCCTGAGGAGGCGATCGGAACTCTTTTGTCTTCTTCGCCGTAACAGCTGCAGACATATTGAGGGCCAGCATGAGCTCATTGTAGCGGAACTTCTGGTTGTACTGCAGTTTGGAGACAAAGCTGTCTGAAAAGGACACTATAGCTTCGATACGGTGCTTCAGCTCACAGTCGCAGAAGTAATAAAGCAGCTCGCACATCTGGGGAACAAACAAAGGGAACAGGCACAGTTCTCAGAGACCGAGGCTGCTTTCAGGACTGCTTTGGGTTTTACAATCACACGTTGGACAAAAGATTCAGATCCCTATATTATCCAGCTTAAAATACATAATTTCATGTCTGAATGACTTCTGATAGGCATAGTAAAGCGAATTATGTTAATTATTGGTAATTGTGTGGCTAAAAGCAAATCTGCTGCCATTTTTAGCGAGAAAACCATTTAGAATTTCTTTTCGGTTCTATTAATATTGATAAACATGGCTTAAATATACACATAAATACTGTATACTTTTTGTGTTGTTTTGTTTTTATATTTCTAATTGCCATTGTTACCAGTCGTTTGACGGGCTCAGGAAGCCTCTTCTCCAAAAGTCCCTTCATTGGCTGTTTGGCCTCCTCGGCTGCCTCTTCCTCTCCTGCTTCCACTGCCTTGCCCTCAGTCCCAGTGAGTCCTTCTTTGTCCGTGGGTCCTGTGACGCATTCCTCACGGGCATCTCTGAACACGTTTGGGTCAATGAGGAGTAAAATCTTTTGAACATCCTCACTGCCTAAAACCCCCATAGTCAGCAATGTGCTAATGAGCTTCAGTATTGGGACAAACTGATACTCAACACCTCCTCCAACAGGATCTCGAATGTGGTGCCCGCCGCCTTGAACAGCTTCTGTCAGCATTGAAATAGCTTTTTCCTTAAGTGCATCCAGCGGGATTTGGGGACTGTACAGATAATCCTTCTTGGTGCTGATGAAGCACGGCGGTGTAAAATTGAGTCGGGGTTTTAAAGAGGTGTTGAGCCCCACCCCTGGCGGGCTGTGCTTTTTGGAAGCACAAGAAAAAAGACGAATTGAGCGCGTTTCAGCTGTTACTGGAATTATGAACTCATCTTTCATCATGAGTCGGGCCTCCTTGGCGGTCTCCAAGTGGATGCTGATAAGAAGATTGTAGAAGCCCTCCCGTAACATGCCAGACAGGTACTGATTATCAATGGTGTATAAGAGCTGCGACTGGTCCAGGTGGCTGCAGAGGGCGTGGGCAACGCGGGTGTTTCCCAGGGCGCATAGGGCACAGTAGAGCTTCAAGGTGTGATAGTGGAACTTTCTCAGTTCTTCCTGCTCTGACAGCTCCATAATGTCAACACATCTGTGCAAGGAAATGAGATATAAACAACATTTACTGAAATGTGCGATCATTGACCAACATTAATTCTGGTACCCTGGATAATAACATTAAAACGTCATACTTCTTAAACCTTTTTTTCATTTTGTAACATTAAAATAGACAAATCAGGGTCTACTTAAACTGGATTTCAAGCATGTAGCTCAGCTACTGAAATAAAAAAGATGGAAATATTAATCTAAAAATTGCAAGTTGGATTTGGATTCATTACTTTATATACCATTCATCTATCATCCATACCCAACAGGGCAGCAAAGAGAAAACAATACTGCATGGACATTTATTTGAAAAATAATTGGCCTGCATTTTTAATTTTTCATCCACATCACAAATATAAATGACTTTGGACTGCAATGAATAAAATACAGTATGAATACAATGTAAAACACCAGCAATCAAACATACTCTGTTACTTTGTTGTAATTTTCGTTTTAATCTCTGTATTTGGATGTTGTATGCTACACCCTTTTTCATCTTTTGAGTTTGAAAAAACAGGATGTATTTTTCAAAATGACTGTGATATTTTACCCGATCTTAACAACATGCGCAACCACATATAAATGGTCCCAAATTACATCCCTTCAAGTATCTTTATTTAGGTAAACTGAAAATTAAAATATGAAGTG
Organism: Orestias chungarensis; assembly: GCA_032876305.1. Taxonomy (NCBI): domain Eukaryota; kingdom Metazoa; phylum Chordata; class Actinopteri; order Cyprinodontiformes; family Cyprinodontidae; genus Orestias; species Orestias chungarensis. The sequence continues at coordinate 1,687,223 of JAVLVB010000602.1, forward strand.
TGAGAGGAAAACAAAACAAAAAAACAACTTGAACATAATCTTGAACCACAGTATTCTTCTTAGGGATTTGCTGTTGTTCCCCTCGGGAATAATTGTTCCCTTTAAATAAGTCATAGTTGATCTTCATTTTCATAATTGTACGGCCACACCTCATAAAATGTAATAACTGAGACTGATTTTAAGCTTTTAATTCTTTTCCTGTTTTATGTTTCTCAAAATTACTTAGTGAAACCTCAGGGGAAAACTTAAAGGATTACTTAAAGGATTATAATTTTTTAATGGTTGTTTCCAATGAATTATTATTTTTTTGTATCAAAATCAATCAAACAAAAATATGTTATTTATCCTAAAGGGAAAATAAATATTATTAGTATTTGTAATAGTAATAATATAGTAATACTATTATTAGTATTATTAATACTAATATAATTATTAGCATTCAAACAACTAAGGGAAAGCAAACAAACCCATGACAGACATTATGTCCAAACCTGAAGAATACAACTTGTTGTTACAAATTTTGATAAATGTATGAAAACCTTGACATCCAACCATGAATTTAAATCAAGGACTCTACAACTAAAGTAAACTGGATTTGATTAAGAAATTTTCTTGCAATGTTGTCCCCTCCAGCAACTTTTAAACATCTTAAATATCTCCAATAATGACTTATAAATCGGAAATCTGTACAAAGACAAAGTAAGAATTGTATCATTAAGCTAAAGTAAACTAACTGAATCTGGTGAACCACCTGTTTTCCTCAGGTATGTGAACCGCCAGCATCTGCAGGGGCTCCACACACTGAACCACCCAGCCGTGCCTCTCGTTCACTCTGGTCGCTTCCACTTTGAGGAAGGTGTTGGGCATGCGGCTCCACAGTACTGCATTAATCGTCTGGACATCTAGTCGGGGCGGACACTGGGGCACCGGATTCTTGTGTTCGCTTTTAAAGATGGCTGATGACAGTGGCATTGCGTTCTGTGCAGCACAAGCAAATATTTGAACATGTTTTAGTTCCTATCATACCAAAACTGACATCTCGAATATTTGGATGAATTGAACAGTTTAAAATGGTATCTCACAAGCGCTGTATCAGACAAAGAGAATAGTTTACCTTTATTTTAGCCAGCTCAAACTGAAAGAGGTTTGGGCTGGTAGGTCGGACAAACACAGCAGGAAAGAGCTTTGTATTTGGTTCCACCTAAATCAAACAAAAGTGTAGAAATTCATGTTCATGTAAACATAAAAAATAAATAAGCACCGAAAAGTTTCAGAAGAAACAAGAAAATAACTTGTAGAAAGCAGTTCGGAGATGTGTCATGAAAAAGTACCACCTAGTGAGGAAGTTTGTGTGTGTGTGTGTGTGTGTGTGTGTGTGTGTGTGTGTGTGTGTGTGTGTGTGTGTGTGTGTGTGTGTGTGTGTGACTGCAAGGGTGAGTCAGTACCGGGTGAAGCCTCACATAATTTTAGCAAGGGAAAATTGTAAGAAGATTATACTTCTTGAAAGACTCTCAAGCTTTAGCTGTCGAAGTACATTCGGGGAAGAAGCATATTTTTAGTCAGGAGTTCAACAATACAGACGTCAATGCTCTGTCAGGAAAAAATGCAAAGCTGCAGAATGACTGACTCTCATGCTACAACCTAAACTACACATTGAGTGGGCAGTGTGAAAAATGAAAACCTGTTTGCCTTTCTAAGTTAAAATAAAATCAATGAAACCCAACCTGAAGTCTGAATATTGTAAATGCACCATTAAACTTTAAGTTTATTAACGACAGGTATTGGATAGGAAGTACTAATAATGTTTTTTGTTTTTTTTATTTTTATCTTTTGGCAAAATAAACTCAAAACAAGAGAAATGTAGTACTAGAAGTGCAAGATATTTTAAAGTATGCAAAGCATACAGTATTTCAATTGTTTTATCAAAGAAAAATAATTAAAAAAAGTTAACATAATACAGTCCAAATCAAGGTCAAGGTCTACAGATACTTAGCATGACCATGATCAAACTAACCGTTACTACAAATTCTCAAACCATACATTGGATCCACAAGTTTAAATTTATAGTATATTTTGTATATTAGCTCAAATATACACATGTAACCTCACTAAAAAACAGAAGCTGTGTGTAGACATAAACAAGGAAATACCTTAATTCTGGCTTGATTTCTATCCACCCTTAATATTTAACCTTTTTTTATTCAATTGGTAAAGCACAACAGGTCCAAGCTAGAACAATCAAATATGTCAACAGGGAGGAAGACGGGGGCTGACCATCCATTCAACTAGGACTATAGGACTAGAGTCAGAATCATCCGCTGACATCTTTGCATATACCAAACTTCCTGAAGCCAAATTGTTTAGGCGTTTGTTCAGGTCCGAGGTGGAGTGCTTTTTTTAAAGCCCCACAGTATAGCGCTATCATTACAATTTCCATATTCCAAAATAAATTTTTGATCTTCCAATAAAAAGCAGATAAACTATGAACATTTCATAAATGTTCTCTTATCTTGTTATTGATATTAAAAACGGCCATTTAGTTACATTTACAAATAAAGAAAACAGAATTCTTTTTCCTGTCACATCTGATAAAAAAATCTTAGTAAATTGGACTCCAACAGTTATTTAAAATAAAATATAATTTTCGTGACACTGTTACTAAGTGTGTTACACTATGATAGAAGAAAACCTAATAAAATAAAAATGCTTCGGTGAGTCAGCACCTGGTAGGATGGTGATATCTCCTTTCCATTGACAGTGAACGTGACCATGCCGGTCGCCAGGTTTATGAAACAACCAATCTCCAGGTCAATGTTACTGCGACTCGAGGTGTGTGCTGCACTGGTCACATCACCACCCCACACCATGTAGCAGTTACTCCTCTTGAGACTGATCATGTATGAGCAGATATTGACATTCTTTTAGTATTTAAAACACAGAAGACATGGAAAACATGACGTCAGGACAAGGAGGCTCACCTTTCATGAACTCTTCCACGTTCGTCACCCAGGGTTACAGTCACAGTTCTGTTCTTGTTGAGGTTGAAATTGTTGCTAAAGTAATGGTAGTCGGGGGTAACCCACCCAACCCACACAACGGAAGGGTCTTGACCAGCAAAGATCCTCACTGAGTGATAGTACTGTTACAAAAAAGAGTTATTGAGAAATGTAGGCGGCACATACAAGGTACGATTAGAGGAGATTCTCTAATACCATGGTGATGCTGCTGTAGTCCACTCGTCTACTTTCTTCACTGTGTCGCACAGATCTCAGTGGATACCTTACACAAAACCAAATTAAACACGTCAATATTTTGCTAATTTTAATGTATACAAAAGACATTAAGTGTAACTTAACTTAATCCATACTACCTAAAGTTCTTCACATTCGGCCACTGAACAACCATTAACCACTACACATTTTATTTCAATTATTGTGATAATTCAAAAAAATCACATAGATTCGACCATAAAACTAAGTGATGTCGACTGTGGCAGAGTATTAGTTTATATACAGAAACAGTGAGAACACCACAAAAGACTTGCAGCTGTAGTTGCAGGGAAAGAAGGTTCTAGAAAATGTTGACCAACAGAGCTTAATTTAAAACGTGAAAAAGATGCATAATTTCCATAATTATACTGAACAGTATTTTGTATTGGTCTTTTGCACAAAGTCCTACTAAAACACACAAACGTTTTGGGTTGAAAAGTAAAATGTGAAACAGTTTGAGGGAAGAAAGATGATCAAAGTTTAAGGCACTGTATTCTTTATTAACCAATCTGTATGATACATAAATATCTCCTTCATTCGTTGCTCAGAAATCCCTTACCTGTGTTTAACCTTGAGCATATCCTCTTCGTGCACGCCATTTATGTCAACGGTGGTGCTCTGCTTAAAGATGGAGTGGAACTCCACTGGCATGCTTAGACGACAGAAGACCATGTCAGCATTACTGTTCTGGGTGCCAAATGTCTTGTGGGTGACCTTTAGACATGGGGGGCTGTCAATTGTTCCATCAATTCTGGTTACCTGCACATTGGAAGAAAAAAAAACTGTCACAACTCACTAATTTTGTATTTCAAGCTAACAGGTTTTACTAAAATTAATTTTATATTACTGCAATGTGGTTGTGGTCCTTTGGCACGTTGACATAAGTAGGCAGACGCTTGCTGAACCACATAGTAACCTCCCGGTTCATGTTGACTGCAAATGGTTCAAAGCCTTCTTGTAGGCCACAGGTTGTGTAGTATTTAAAGGTGCTAGCATCTTTTCCCAGATTCATCCGCCCCACCTGAGCAAGACCAAGACTACATACTGGAATAAACCCTGAACGATGGCAAAATGAAAGAAGCAGAGAGGGGAAAGATACAGAAACAAGAGAGAGAAAACAACAAGGCTTTAAGAAAATAATGGGAACAAAAACCTTAACTCTTATTGTACTGTTTTTTCTAGATCTACAGCAAGTATAAGAGACTCTGTGTTCTCACCATCCTCAGTTTCAAAGTCAGTGAAGCAGAGTTCAGAGCCCTTGGTGGTAATCAGGATCTCTCCATTAAGGGTGAAAATCATTGATTTGTCCTCCATGTTGATCATACAACCAACCACATCCCCAGAATGCCAGCAGCGCCCAAATAATCTGGCGCCCATGTTCAGACAGTGGCCCTGTGTGCAATACAAACAAACAAACAAACATGATTAAATATAAACGGCACAACTATGGAGCTTGATTATGGTCTGATTGAAAACGTACCCTATATCCATCGAAGACGAAAGCAAGCTTATCCGTACCAAGCTCCACATCAGGTTTGCATCCAGGCCTGGCCCAGCCTACTCTCATGTCTCCCCCAGTGACAGCCTCAAATTCAAAGTACCACTTTCCCGTCTTAACTGCATATGTCCTTTCGACTCTGAAGAAGCGGATCTTATCGATGCTGAGTCGTTCAACCACTTGGCCTTTAAGGTCAGCAGGACAGAAAATACATAATTAATTGAGAAACTCCCAAAAAAAACTAAAAAAATTTCTAGTGTTTTTAATTGAATAGCAATCCATACACTTTTCTTATAAATCTTCATAAATCACATACTATCAAATTAATATGTACAACAAAATCTGATCATCTGGTGTGTGTTTTTTTATATGCTATGATAAAACTCACCTCCTTCCTGGTCTGAAGGCTCTATGTTGTATCCATAACCAATCATGGTGCGGATAGCCTCTCTCAGGCTGTCCCTGTTAGACTTCCTGGTCCGCTCATCCAGCAGCACATAGGGAACCAGACGAGGGTTGCGCTTGCTCTTCACATCCTGTGTAATGAACAAGACACCAGGCGGAGTTTTATTCATTCATTGATCAAACTCTTTTCACATCATCACATATTTCTCCTGAGATATGTACTACTGAGAGTACAGAAAACTGTGTTGTGATAACTTTGTTACCAAATCCGTTAATATAAAATTAATTAGACAATGAGTGCTTTTGAGCTCCGCCTGCTCATACAGTAGTCAATTTTTTTTCTGTGTCATTTCCAATTGAATAAATCCATAAGGGGGCCATGACACAATAATATATGGATCATTTTAGTACACAGCCAGATTTGCATTTAATCACTTAAGATGATTTGTTATGGGTTCAGGACATGAATATTAGTCTGGTCTACTGCTGAAAAGATTAATTGGAAACCTTGCATAAGTCAAATGCAAATATTTCAAACTAAAACAGCATTACATTAATGTAATGTTACCGTTTGTGTGTATATCTATGCTATGAATAGATACTTTATACAAACCTTTTACTCTCACAAGTTACTGAACTTTGGAACGAGCACAATATGCAAGTACATTTTGTCTTACATGTTTACTGTGTTTCTTACTGAAAATGTCAATTTTTTTACCTACATAAATACCAATTATTAGTCAAAATTAATAAATCAAATAAAAATGAATCCATATTAAAGCCAAAATTGTTTATTCATTACACTATACAGCCGCAGCTAATGGGTAATGCAGTGATTTTAATCCACTCCTGCTTTCTGAAGCAGCTTATTCTTTTCTGAATTTATTGAGATCTCTACATTATCACAAAGACTCCCACATTTTAAAATGTAGACCATCTTGGATTAGGTCACCTCATTAACTCTACCTGATGAGAAAATTTTTGAAGGTCATATTTTTTAATAAATATTAATATAATTGAAAACATAAAAAGCTTTAATGAAAGGGGTTTGATGTATTCGTGTGTTTTATGTACTTTCTTTGACCTTTATGCTGTGCCTCTGATGTTCAGACCATCTTCCCTTTGTATTCCAGCCTGGCTTTTTTTTCGTGACACACTGCCTCTGAAAAGTCCCTTAGTATCTGCGTTGCATGAACCTGTGGTTCTGTCTGTGGCCTACCATGCCACACAAAGCATCCAGTGTGGTAATTGTGATCACAACCAGTTTGCTTCTAGGACCGGCTCCACACATCTCTTAAACAATGTTTGTTTGCATTTAATTATTTGAGGAGAAGTAGTTGTTTTATCCACAACAATTCACTCATCTTGGATGGGTTGTGATGTGAAGTCGTGCCGGAAAATAAAGAAAAACGGAGACCTGCTGCAAAAAGCTGTACTATGGAGACTGATTGGAGACTCATAAATTATTTAGCCGCCACCATTTACCTCAAGTCTCTGCCCTAAAGGCCGATTTGCAGTTTTAGAGGTTTGCATTGATTGAGCGAGCTGAACAATACATAGTTGTTTCTTTTATACTAGAAGGGTATGTTGGTGCAGCATTCTCCAAATATGAGCCCACATGGAGGGATTGAATAAACGCTGATGCACCTGAACCTTCTCTGCAAGAGTAGCTTACTAAGTGTCGAGTTTGAGTGAAAGGTGTCAAGCGAATCAGTGCCAAGTCACAACAATTTGGAGGTGCAACATAAGGCACTTTGAAAGTTGCCTGAAATCTACAAGGTCAGGCAGTACATTTGGATCTCGCCCATTTGCAATTAATTCAATGTGCCAACTACAGTATAATACCATTTTAGGACAAAGCAGCTACTGTAGAACTTGCATATAGACTGCCTGCTGGATTCAGTGAAGTTGGAAAAAAAGAGGTTTCCACTATATCATTGATTTAAAGCTGCCAACTAGGGTGGCAACATGAATGGCAGAGTTTTCGCGTTCGGTGGGAACTGGTACTGTATGCCAGTAGAACTGCCCCTGCTATTACAGATATGTGACAAAAACTCTTGTTCAAAAATGTACCAGCACAAATTGTGCAGATAAAAAAAAGTTTTGGTTGAAAGCAATCATGAGTTTACAATAAAATACATTGTTTATTTTCAGAGATAAGACCAATGTAATGATATACAACAGTATGAAAATATTAAGCTAAAGAAAATAAGCAGCTGTGTATAGATAGTTTTAAAATTGTATTGTTTTGATAAGATTTGATTGTTTTGTACACCATTTTTTGCCCCTATTGACTGCCTTAATGTGTACTAAAATATATTTTATAACAAGAAAAAAAAAGGCTTTTTCTCAAGACAAATGATGCAGATGTGTCAGATAAACAAATTAGCTGACTGGAATCACAATATTACGAAAATAGAAGCTTTGGTCTGCTTTTAAAAATGAAACTGCATTGAATTACTCTGAGCAAACCTGTTGAATGCCGTAAGTCCATCCCTGCTTGATCCGGTCTTTGGCCCAAACGTTGTGTGCGTTCTCTGCCAGTTTTTCCACCAGCAGCTCCTGACCTGGTGTCAGTTTTATGTCAGACAGGTCCAGAGGGGAGGGCTTATAACCATTGGACATCATGTAGCTAGAAGGGATTGAAATCATGAGTCTTTATACCTTATGTAAAGGGCTATAATATTAGAGGGTAAATCCACAAAGATCAGTTTTAAGCTTGTATTACAAAATGCATATCTTACCAGCAGTACAGGTAAACAACAATATTCTGCTATTGCCTTATGTGACTATAAATGTTTGGAATGAGCTCATAGACACTTTGTTGTACATAATTTAAGGTGCATATTTTAAACAAGGCAATACGTAAACACTTATACAACTTACTTTTTGGGTAGTTTTAATTTTTTCAGGGAGTCATCTGCATTTGGATTCACTTGAACAATACAGCAACCTAAAGCTAGCAGGGTCCTGAGAAGAAAAAAAACGAACAAATAGAAATTTGTCTGTAGATCTAGTCGATTTATAAACTCGATTCATTACAACCCAATGTAGATAAAAGGAAGGGCTCTGATTCAATCAGATTTATAAAAATAGAGGCGAAAGAACTTCACAAATTTCTATACTATCAGAAAGTATTTAGGTGAACAATGCGTAATGAGGGTTAGGGTTATAACAAAATGTCAGAGTGGTTTTTTTTATCTCATTAAAAGCTGCAATGTTTTAAGATTTTGTGACAGACCAACACAAAGTAGTATATTACATGGAAGATAATGTAAAAAGATATATTAGTACCTTTAAGTCTCTTATAACCCTTTATAGGCAGTGCATTTAATGCCCTTCACACAAGTAAGATCAAGTCAAACATTGTTTTTATTGTTTTTTAAAATGCACAAAAATATACTGTCTCCAGACACTTTCCATTCAAAAACAACAAAATGAACAATAAAACAAAAAGTCCCACTCAAAAACCTTAACATACTTGAGGGTTTCTGTGGACATTTGCAGGTTGTAGTTCATCTCTGTTTCTGGCAGCTTGGAGAAATCAACAAGACAAGGATGTTGCCGTTTGTTATCCTCTCTTATCTGTAAGGATATAAAAAAATATATAAAAAAAACATGTCAGCCTATGTGTATTTTCCCGTCATCAAAGTTATACTAATTCACAACAAATCAACATTTTTTGTGAAAAAAATGTTAATGTAAAGTACACCCTTGTAAGTCACTGGGAACTAACAAGGGGGCAGGTATGAGTTCTATGTTCCGTGTGTAACCGCTTGCAGTGATAAGACAGTCTTCTCTAGTGAACATGTTATGGAGGAGGAACAGGGGGCATGTTTTCTTCAGGGAGAAAAAAAGAGAGGTGTGCGGCTGGAATTCTAAGCATTTTGTTGCATCTTTCAATGCTGAAGTTTGTCAAATAATCCCTTTGGCAATGCTGCTTATTGGAGGCAACATGACAACGGTGAGTATTTGCTAAGAAAACATGCATGAACTACGCAAAATTTATTTTGTTGGTTCTTTTTTCAAGACTATCAGGCAGCTTTTTGTTAAACAGTATGAAAAGTATGGTAATGTTTAGATTTTTTTATCTTTCTTCCTTTGGCTAAAATAGTTTTAGTCAAATTTAACAATCGTACATGGATTTTCTTGCAGATGTGTTTCAGCAAATTAAATTGGTTATAGGTAACAAATAAGCTTTTATTATCATGTACATGTTTGCTATTATGTTTGTTACTATCTGACAAAGTTTAAGCTTTTTATCATCAAATGTCCGACTATTAACACAAAAAGTTGTTATGTTGCACTTTACAAAAAGAGAAGGAAGATGTACTTACGTTATAGAAAAACATATAATTCGCAAAATGATAAAGTGGTGACTAAAATGTTATTTGGGCTATAATGTTTTCTGAATTTTTTGAAAAAAAATTATATATATATATATATATATATATATATATATATATATATATATATATATATATATATATATATATATATATATATATATATATATATATATATATAT
>JAVLVB010000602.1:1700023-1711740 GCA_032876305.1 Orestias chungarensis
TTTTGGTCTGCTGATTCCAGAGGAGTGAATGCTGCAAGTCAATGACTCGATGCAATCTGCTGGGGTTCCTTAGATTGGAAACTTTTTCAAATTGATTTGTTTATGATGTATCTTTGATTTTAATTGATTTTCTGTGAAGTGCCTTGAGACGACACCTGTTGTAAATTGGCGCTATATAAATAAACTGATTCTTGATTCTAAAGAGTTCAGGAAAGTTAGAACAAACAGCCAATCTGTGGTTTGATGACTGTGTGTTTTTTTTTGTGGACATGTTTGTTGTGGACATGTTCATCACTGAAAATAAGCCATGGGATTTCAGGTCAAAAAAATTTATATAAGTACCATTTTTGTTCTTGCGAAAATTTAAAACAGGTCAATTTGACCTGTCAAACCGTATAAGGGTTAAAGCTTTTCTAAAAAAGTACATTTTGTTGATTCTGAAACATAAATTAACAGTCATGAAGATCTTAATATTCAACAGAGCTTTCGTAAGTTAGCAATACATTATTTGGTTATAAATTCATATTTTAAGCTGATAACTCAATAAGCCTTTAAACAAGAACAAGTTCACTACTGTTTGTTTTTATGTTTGAAAGACATTTGTTAAAAAACAAAAACAAACAAACAATAAAGTATTGTAACGTTTTAAATTTTGTTAAAATAAACTGTGTTAAGGTAGCTCTTCAGATTTTCTAATAGGATGTCAGTAAGAGTGTATAAAGCTGAGCAAATATTTAGACTTAACTGTGACAAAAATGATGTTATGTTACATAAATTTAGTTCTCCACTTTGACAAAGCGCTTTGAATTTTGAAAGCGTTAATCCTGTGTTAATTTTAAATCATAGCATTTAAATATGTGCATGTTTGTTATGGGTCATTTTTGATTTAAGAAAATAAAAATGGTAAAATCCAGACTTTAGTTTTAGATTGTCAAACTGGTCAAACAGTCTTTGTTTTGTTTTCATGGATGAAACAATGATTCATGAATAGTACTAAAACACACAAAACAATGCAGCAACTTTACGATCTACACAAACAAGCTAGAATTAAGCGTCTAAATGAGGGATACGAAAAGCAATGAAGAGAAACAAAACGAGCGATCTTTTTTCAACTTACCCTCTTTTAGAAGTGAATAGCAAATTATAGAAGAGAGAGCAAGATGATGTACAGGCTCTTGTGATGTTATTGCTTCTTAAAACTAATGCTTTTCCACTTTAATTGTTTTTGTACTTAGAAAAACTTACATACGGATGTTAATTTCTTGAATAACGTGGCAAAATGTATGGAGCATGCTTTTTTTAATCTTTTTTTTGTCAAAGTGACGAACATAAGAAAATACTGTGATAGTTATTTCTTACCTTGCCGTACGTCCATCCCAACTCAATTTTATTCATGCCCCACAGTTCATGAATGTTTTCAGCCAGTTTGTCTCGAACCTTCTCCAAGTGAGGTGGCATGACAACCTGTGGCAGACTTTGATTTTGAACTGTTCCCTGGAGCAATGTGCAATAGCAGTTGAAAAACATCCCATTATGCTTACCTGGCTGGTCTCCACAGGAGTTGGAATAAAGGAGGCCTGTGACGTGAACTGGGTGGTTCCAAGCAAATCCCTGACTCCCGCCACATCTCTTTTGTACTCTTTCACTGGTTCCACCTTCATTTTCTCTTTAGGCAGCAAAGCCTCATAACACGGAGCATAAGTTGATGGCGGCAGGAACTTAAAGTCACCATGTCGGCCACCAAACAGAAAGCGTACCCTTTAAAAAAACAGGACATCTATTTGTAATCTTCTACTAGGGCAAAACAAGCAGGTAGAGAATAGTTTTTAGTTGTGGGGAAATATCAAAAAACTCCAAATAAAAATCCAAACCAATTAATTGAAAACAGAAGAGATAATCTAATTTAAACCCCCTCGAACAAGGAGAAGCTGAACTCTAAAAGACTGTGAAAAGCTCCTCCAGGGGCAGCCATAAATAGATTCTCCAGTACTAGAGATGATACAACCAAGCCTGACTCTGTCTACAGCTCTGACTTTCATTTCACCACATGTTTAAACCATCACGTTTACTGGGTCAGTTCCAAGCACAGGCTTGTAGGTGTCTTATCCATTTTTGCGCTGCTCACAATAGCATTGTACATATGAAAAACCTTGTTGCTGCAACAACTGTGGCTCTGCTGAGGTGTTAGGGAATTCCAGGTTTCTTTAATGGTGGCATTAATCTCATTTGCATTGTCAGGTTTGGTGTTTCTAATCTCAGTAGAAAATAGCTAATGTCATTCTGTAACTTTCTCTACTTTTCCAAAGAATCGTATGTCTAGACTGGGGATTCTAGTCTAGAAATGCTACATTTCCCTCAAGAATGTATGTGTGATGAACTATTGTTGTTTGTCCTATCAGTTTTCCTTATGAATGTTTTAGACTGTAACATACTCCGAGCATAACACTCGTAAACAACATATTGTAAAAGTTTTAATATTTTTATTTGCCATATATAATACTATTTTATAATTACATTTTTTCATTCATTTTAGGCCACATTTTCACTGAAAGAAACCTTTTATATCTATCACTCTACATGTAACAAATCTATGTATTATGTAGGTTTTATTTTCTGAATTAATTGTCTGAAATTTACATTTTAATGATATAATAAATTAAAGAGATGCAGCTGCACTTTAGAAAAAAAGGCTAAATTTAAATCTGTTCAATGGTAAAACAAATTTAATTAGTTTTGCTTGTGAGTCATGTGCCAGTGAGTATGCAAATTATTTTTTTTACAGCTTGTGAAGGTGCTTGTATGATTCCATTGTAGGCAATTGTGGATTATTTTATGAAAGATTTGTAGCTACAATAAACACTTACTTGACCCCTGCAGAAAAGCTGGCGACAGGGAAAAAGAGTCCGTCTGTGTTGAAGTTTTCAAACATGCCCTGGACAGGCTGTCCGTTTATCCTGAAGGAGATGCTGGGAGCTCCCAGGTCCAGACAACAGCTCACCACATCTTCCGAAGTCAGGATATGATGGTTCACGGATGCAACAGCCCGCGGGATACGGCCTGTTTGGTAGGAAAACACGTTGGCGTGTGAATGAAGACCTGGAGAGCTGTGCTGGTGCAGACCAGAGCTTTCCGACAGACACAGGATGGAGCACATTCACACACCACTACACTCAGTCTGGGCAAGGAAATCCCTCCTGCAGGGTTCTTACTGTCTGGATGTAACCTGGCTGACTCCCAGGAATACAATTTGTCTATGATGTATGTTAATATTGAAAGTATTACACGCACATTTTCACAAATTTCTTCCTCTTACTCACCTGACCAAAGGTGGAGCCCATCAAAGCCAAATGAGTAAAGGTCATCCCCGACTCCATTGCCCCCCCATCCCTCCCCTCCTCCAGGATAGGGTGCATAACCTTTGGTGTTGGCCCAGCCAACTCTCAGGTGGGATGGTTCACTGGTGACGAAGTGGTCCACTTGGTCAATCATCAGCTCATAGTACCACTTCTTATACTGGGCAGAACCCTCACTAACTCCCAGGAAGATGTTGGGTCTCATGCTGGAAATGAACCAAAATTTGAAATCATTATTGTGCATCAGAACAATAAAGATATCATCAGACTGATGACACAAAAAAAAAAGTCTGAATAAAAGCAGTATTGCTTTAAATACATGGACTGAAAAAACTGCAGCAAATTGAATGTTTGTTATAACGATACATTTTAAAAGTGTTAGGTTTGTTTTTGCAAGTGAAAGATGTTCTTGTACACTCTTTGGTAGTGTGTCTTATTAAGCTGTGTGTCTTTCAGTCAGACACAAACCAGAAATTGTTTTAATTATGTAGAGTTAACGTAGAGTCAATCAATGCTGCATTACACCATGCTTGTGGCAAGGTGTTCTTCTTTTCGCCTTTAAAATTGCCGCCACTGTCCAAAAGATTCCTCAGAGATTTTTGGCCAGATCATCGTAAACTGCTGCAGATTTGTCAGGAACACATCCATGAAAGACCGTGTGAGAAAATATCTCTTGGACCATGACTGCCACTACCCGCCAGAACTGTTGATACAAAGCCGGATGGATCCATCAGATTCTGACTGAAACGTCTAAATGTTGCTGTTGAAATCAACCCCCCAGGATAAAGTGTGAACTTCTGGTACCTTTTTCTGTCCGTTTTAAAAAAAACTAAGAAATACTTGCGTGAGAAATCCCAACGCTCTGATTTAAACTTCGTCAAAGACTTCTTCACCACGGTCTGAATAACTAAATAAATTGTTTCACTGCCAGTTGATTGATGTAATGCCTATCTGTGTAAGGCAAAATGTAACAGGTATTCCTAATAAAGTGATTGGTGAAAAAATGTTCTTTATTGAACCCACAGAAAAAAATTACAAATAAATTAAAATGTCACTGCATTTCAAACTGTAGTACACTTAGCGACAGTCAAGGACTGGACAGATCAAAACACACTGACAGAGTTGAAGAAAAAGAAATAGGAAGAGGAAAACTGGATATTAGGAAGGGCCTGTCAAACAAAGATATGTTACAATACTTACCTGCAAACCCCCTTGCAGGCCAAAGAAAAGATTATTTTTCCAACAAAAAAAATCAAACAACATGGAAGAAAAACCAGAAGGTTTACTATTGGCTAAGTCACTTTGTAGCCTGGTGGGGACAATATACTGGTACATTGTTTTCTTAGCAAAAACAAGCTTTAAGAAAGGGCCTGTTGACTCCATCATGATATTTGTAAGATGCATGACACTAAGTTGTTTGAAATCCTCAAATTGTCGAAAGGATTTTTTTAAATGACATGCATGAATTGTAAACCATCACAAGCTAATTTAGGAACAGATCATCCACATATTTAGAACATTGCTAAAAAAAAACTACCTCACCATACTTTGAAGTTTATTAAATTTGTTGTTTTGAGATTTACACATTAATCAATAAAGGTGGGTTTTTGTCTGAAAACTGTAAAACTATCTCTTAGCTTAGGTATGTAATTATGGAGTTGTGAAGCAAAAAATAATCTCTACAGTAAAATATCTAAAAGGGGTAACATTAAAAGGCACGGTTCGCAACAGATTTTCTTACCTCTGGACATCATTGACCAGCTGGGTTTGCAAAAGCAGATCTCGTTTGGGCAGCAAGTAATCACAAATGAGGTTCTGATTTGTTCGTACAGCTACCCCGTTACACACACACAGCGAACAAAGCACATCCAAAATCTAAAAAAAAAAAAAACAACAAACGAGTCAACAAGAAAGATAAGAAATAACAAATATCATACAAGCTCAAGAGAAGTTGATTAAATGTTTACTTTATTTCCTAATAAGCACATCAATATAATTTCATACTTTTCCACAAATGGCTTAGGAGCTGCATCGCACGTCACTGTCCAAGTGGCCGCTCTGGGGACAGCCAGTTATCATTAAACCATGGCATAATTGCTCTGTGATGCTTCTTGGAGGTAAAAACATGCCTAATAATATTCACTTAACAAAAACGCAGGATTAAATGGCCCAGGATGCTCAGCCAAGGGTGACAGGCCACTTAATCATTGACCTTTTCCTTCTGCTTCTATCGAAAAATTATACATTCACGTAGATTTATGACCTGGGCCGGCCAGGTGTCTGCTCTTTGATTTTATTACAATGGTAAACAGTTTTATTTATGGGGAGATGGCGCAACACAACATCCCCGAAAACCCATTGCCAGGAGAGGAGGTCTATGCTGGTACAAGATATGTACAGTCAATAAATAGCTGAAGAGGGGCAAATAAACAAAGAGTTCCTGGAAAAACTTACTTTGAATTAAATTTGAATTGTGTATACCCTTTGCTTCTCAGTTTCTTTTGTCTACAATGTTCTGCAATTGCACACTATTGTTACGCCCCAGTACTTTCTTTAAGCAACTATATATACAACTTACAGTGTGTTGCAAAAGTATTTTTACCCATAAATCTTCTCACATTTCTTGCCTAACATACACAGACACTGAAGTATTTTAACAACATCAATTGGAAACCTAAACACACCATACCCAGAATGTTAACTTGTGTGCCCACATAAGAATTTTTGTACTTTCTGCAGGTTTGTCACTTAAAATCACAATAAAATACATCACATAATGTTCGGTGCTTACCTTGTGGTTGCGTCCATGCTTGTATAGCAGTGATATTATGGACTTAATATGTCCTTTCTGGATGATATTGAGCGCCTCAGGGCTCTCGATTAGGATGCAATGCAGAACTTCCAAGATGCCTGCATAGACGAAAAATGCATTAATTAGTTAACACCAAAGAAGGAGAAGACAAGGCAGTGGACATTTGTCAAAGAGATGGCTTGCATAAATCAACAGGAAACACTGCTGGTACAGAAATATCCCTACATATAAAAGACCACCAACAGTTCAAAGATTAATTCAAGGAAGGGAATGTGTTTTAGCTATCTTGAAATCTTTTTTTGGACAGGATGCACAGTACAGTAACTTCAAAAATGAGAGGTTTACCTGAAGAAGACTCTAGCCTCTCCAGCTTGCTGACCAGCCAGTCTAAATTGTTTGAGAACTGGGTACAATTGTTCCGGTTTCCTCTGATTAGCGCCGCTGCAAGTCACAAAAACTGGATGTGAGCCAAAGGCTGCACCAAGGAACACACAGGTTTAATGGATCCATTTCGTCCCTTGCCTGATACATTTTATAACAACATAACAAGGTCGTCCAAATAAGGGCACATTAAATTAACATCAAAGCCAGTTAAGTGGAGGGTCTTCTTTGACATACTTATAAATATTAATTTCTGAAGGTGGTAAAGGTAGACAAAGAGGCAGGACAAGTAGAAGACATCAACACTTTCTGACAAACACACTTACTTAATGAATGCCCTTGGTACAAAAAGACAGGGCCGTAAGATGCAGAAAGACAGGGAAGAAAGGAAGACGGCAACCCAAATCCAGTTAGCGCTGTGATACATCAGGTGTGTGAAGGAGGGACCATGGGAGTGAGAGAGCGACGTGGCTGGAAGACTAATTTCAGCCAGTAGGTGGAACCAGTATAAATAAGAGCGTGAAGGACATTCTTGAAGGGCAAAGGGGCTTCAGGTTGTGTGGATCAAAAATAAACTTTGCATAAGATGGCACGATGTGCAGACATAGAGGGGAGAGTAAAAATACTCAATATTCAGGGTAGGCCAGTTTAGTGTGACATGTTAGAGAGGTTGTATAGGGATTTGTAATACAGGCTAAAAATGAATACAGAACAGGAGAGCTGACAACACTGGATCACAAGAACAAACAAATCAAGTAAAAGATAAGATCATGAGGAAAACTGACGTGTACCAGCTAAAAGGTACCAAGAGGGGACAAAATGCTTTTCTGTGTGTTGTGTGCAAAATGGATGGCCTCTTGGAAACTATAATTTAATATAAGCAAACATTTTCTTTTTCCAGACTTCCCGCCATGAGTATCCTAAAATTACTTAGATTAGGGCCGTTGTGACTTTGTGTACGGTGTGTGATATAAAACAGGTTGTTACAGTACTTGTATTTTCTTACAGAAGGATGAAACGATTATAGAGTTCACATTTTTAGCAGGCTCTAGAATATTATATTAGCGTTGAGCATGGATAATGTGGTTTGTGTTCCTAAAACACTTGTCGTCACGTGTATTTTCAGGAAAATTTAGATGAATGAGATTTAAAGCAGACTGAAAACATTTCTAAAGGTTTCAGGAGAGACAGAGGTTGAAATCTCAACAGGACACAACTGTTGCAGAGAATGCCTCAATTATAAGTCAGCTCAGTTAGAAGTGTGTAAGTTGTGTGTGTGTGAGAGGAGTTTATTAAGACTAAAAAGTGTTTTACTGCATTTGCTGTTAATAAAAAGAAAGGATTGTTGAGTTTCGTCAATGGTTTAGGTTCAATTAAGGTGAAAAATTGGTAAACTTAGATAAATAGCCTATTTTTTATTTCATTACCAGCTGAATGGCAGGAGTAGAAGGAATTTATTATTGATATTTTAACAATATATCTATTTGTTACTGAAGGGTTTGATAAACATTAATTCGGTGTCACACAGGGACATACATAATCACAGTTCAAGCTATGTTGTCTATTATTTTAGATTTGCCAATGCTTATATGTTAGTGTGAGGTACGATTGTAAGAGCAGCATTTTACCCAGCAGCTCATAAAGCAGGTTGAGAATGTCTTTCCAGGCAGCTCCAGCATCTGAGCCAGCACACTCGCCAAAATGGGCTGCACTGTTGTAGACGTTTAGCCGGTCGATGCAGTTGGAGACTAGGGTCAACATCCCCTAAGAAGGACACAGGAATCAGAGACACCTCTAAACATCTAAAACTTATAGTGCAATAAACAGGTGTCAGTTAATGTATTACAGATCTAAACAGCCTAAAAGTTTACTTAATAAATATTTACTTAATATTTATTTCAGTACATCTGATTTGTATGATACAGATATTGTGTAAAGTTATATCTTATTGATGACAAATACGTGGTATGTTTTGTATTCTAAACAGAAAGGCACAAATTTCAAACAACTGCTAATTTTAAAGATACTCTCTCCCTGGTAAAAGCAGAAAAGGTTTAAAATTACCATAAGACAATCCCAGAGTGTTTCATAATACAATCAAAACAATATATATATTTTGACACCGTCTAAAAGAAGAAATAAAATATTTCTAAAAATGGGCCGATGGATTTAGCTTTTCCTATTTCAGTTTTTTAACAATGGGAGGAGGGGGGGGGGGGGTGATGAAGACCACTCTTATTATCTACGTTGCATGACGATAGGTGACTGTGCAATTAGAAGCACCAATAAATCAGGAAACAGCTCCAAATGACACAGGTCCAGGACTTTTTACCAAGACATGCAATCAAATATACGACAGCAATTTGCTAATCTTTTATTTTGTTTTGTTATGTAGTAATGTGACCTTTGAATACCACAGAGCTAAATATCAAGACATCTCACATCAAAGATCTTAATAATTATTTGTAGAGCTTCATTTGTAAAACCTCTCTCTAGATTTCCAGAGTTTTTATCACAGTTGCAGCTCTCGCTCATCTCTTGTGTCACAGTGATTTATACGACAGAGAAAAGGTCTACGGTGATCCCATATGCAAAATGGAGGGTGTTAAAAAGACAAAATGGAAATTTCGGATGATTTATAATGCCAGCAAAAATTATGAGTCACCTTTTTACACTCACAAAATAACCGTCAGACGGCAATATATCAGGAATGACACTGAAACTTTCAATTTATTGTATTGCAAGAAAAAAAAAAAAGATTTAAGAATAGCTAATGTTTAATATATGAGGTTCTGTAGTTATAAGATATTTCTGGCTGGCTGGAAGGAAATAGAAAACACCGAAGATCGTTTTTAGCCTTAACAAAAACATAGGAGGTCTTACAGGTGCAATATTTACAATGACATTTTTGTAAAATATTATTTTTAAATTGTTGAATGACTCATCCAATGGACTGAAATGGATTTGGTTGTCAGTGACATCTGTTGTGACTAAAGCTAGGTTGTTTGTAGTGATTGATTTACATCAAGGTACATGAATGGACAGTTCGTTGAATTATACTTCTGACTTTTGCTCTGATCACTTCTTAAAAGGTGTCCAGATACAACAGGGAAATGTCTGCATTGCAGGTTGGTATTATTTATGCATCGGAGGCATCATCCGAGCCTTGTTGTGTTTGGGGGTTTGTTTTAAAGAAGGCTTCAATTTTAGAATTACGAAACGTCACGGAAATGACATAATCTACAAGTTTGCCCGAGCTTGTGTGATGGTAACACTCACTTCCTGTTTGAAGAGGTTCTGTCTGTTCTTAAGTGAGCGCAGCTTTATCTGCCTCTCCTCGTGTTCCAGCTCAACGTCAGGGAGTTGGAAATAGGTGATGAGGTCGTTGAGTGTTTGAAGCACCTCCTCGACAGGCAAAGCAACGAGGGTCCGATTTTTAATGCTCAGGCAGTCAAGGTCTCTGCGACAGAGATAAATAAAAAGGATAACAGACTGGTTCAGACCCACATCAAAGCCAACATCAGTGTCACTGTGAATCTACATCAGTACGCATACAGGAAAAATCGATCCACAGAGGACGCCATTTCCTCCGTGGTCCACACTGCCCTCACCCACCTGGAGAAGAAGGATTCCTACTTTCGTATGCTGTTTGTGGACTTCACCTCCGCGTTCAACACCATGATTCCTCAGACTCTGATAAATAAACTTTCCTCACTTGGACTGAGCTCTTCCATCTGCTACTGGGTCCTGGACTTCCTGACCAACAGGCCGCAGTCTGTGAGGATTCACAAAATCTCCTCCCCCACCATTACCCTCAGCACTGGATCCCCTCAGGCTGTGTGCTGAGCCCCCTCCTGTTCACACTGCTCACATATGACTGCTCGCCTATCCATCCAGGCTGTCATATTGTGAAGATTGCGGACGACACAGCAGTGGTTGGATGCATCACAAACCGTGATGAGTCCAGCTACAGGCAGGAGGTGGAACACCTGGAGGGCTGGTGCAGAGATAACAACCTCTGCATTAATGTAACGAAAACTAAGGAGATGATTGTGGACTTCAGAAGGGGCAAGCATGCCCACCTCCCCGTGCACATGGGAGGAACTGCGGTGGAAGTGGTCAACAGCTACAGGTACTTGGGTGTACACCTGAGTAACAACCTTACCTGGAGCAACAACACTTCCATTCTGGTCAGGAAGGCGCACCAGCGGCTCTACTTCCTCAGGAGGTTGAGAAGAGCTGGACTTGGGAGCTTAGTCCTCACCTCCTTCTACAGATGTGTGGTGGAGAGCGTCTTGTGCTCCAGCATCAACGTTTGGCATGGAAGCTGCTCTGCTGCAGACAGGAAAGCTCTGCATAGAGTGGTGAAGGCTGCACAGAGGACTGTTGGAGTCAGCCTCCCCAGCACCACAGACATTTTCACCTCCAGATGCAGGAAGAGGGCCTCCGGCATCATGAAGGACCCTACACACCCAGCACACTCACTTTTTGTCCCGCTCCCCTCAGGCAGGAGGCTGCGGAGCATCAAGTGCAAAACCACCAGACTGAGAAACAGCTTAATTCCTGAAGCTGTGAGACTCTCAAACACACGCAAGGACAATTACAAATGAAAAACAAAAAATAACAAAAAAAACTTTCTCATTTAACCGGCACTGTTCACTTTAATATCAAACTTTAAAATGTCACTTTAAAATGTCACTTTATTAACCATCCATGCTGCTACAGCAAATTTTGCACTCCGAATTCTCATTGCTCCTATGTCCAAAGTCCCATATTGTAGATTCTGTGTCGTCAAAATCCTATTTCTCTTATATTTCTTTATATTTTATTATATTATTCTTATTTTGCAGCTATTTAAAATTGCTATCAGGGTGTAAACTGGACCGTGGGATTAGAATTTCGTCCCACCTCATGTACCACATGTGATGTGATGACAAATAAAATTCCTTAATTCCTTGATAAATATGACAGGTTGCAATGAGAAATCAATTATAGATTCAGAATGGCCCAATACACCATAAGGATAGTTAAAAACAAACCTATTGCTGTGCGGATGTGAAGTGAGGCAGCGATGACTAGCAGTGTTTAACCATTCATGTTGAATAACTGATTTTCGCTTGCCGACTAAAATAGCTTCTGTCCTATGTGTGGGAAGCATGTGGGGGGGGGGG
>JAVLVB010000602.1:1711840-1724340 GCA_032876305.1 Orestias chungarensis
CAAGCTGGTAGTAGGTTTGATTTCTCACTCTCTCAAAATCACAGGCACAGAGCATGGGCTTTCCACTGGTCACATTTACAATGTGCGACTTCATGAAAGACTCGGGTGCTTAGAGATAACTAGTATCAGGTTTTAGCTATATTTTTTGCAGTCCTGTGTCATCAGGGAGCAGGCTTTATAGTTTTATTAGTCTTATTAGTTTTGCTCCATCATCAGCAGGTGCTTAATTTACCACCATGTTTTTCTATAAACTATCTCAAGAGATGTCTAATTTGTTTTAAGTGGATAATTTGGTTTAATGGGTAATTTGCATCCCCCCCCCCCCATTACGAAGGTGAGCAATGTTTTGCATACCTGATGAACCGTTTAAAGAGCAGCGTCGTGTTGCGGATTATTCTTGCGGCTCGAGCCTCTTCATGTTGACAGCGCTGCAGGGTTAACCCGTCATCCATGTGACCCTCTGAGTGGAGACAAGCCTTGAGGGAAAAACAGATGATCAGATTAAAACTCAAGAAAGTTGAGAAGCACTAAAACATAAGGACATTATTATCGGAATACTGGATACACAAACAGTTTTGCGAGGGGACTCTAAACCCACAAACTGCTCTGCTTTTTTTTTTCAGAAGGATTTCTTGTAAAAGGAAATTTAGCAGTCTATTTAAAAATCCATATTTTAAAATAACAATCTGACAAGCATGAATTTGTTCTTCATTTTTTAAGGCACTGAATCCATCATCTGTAAAACATAAAGAGTATGGCACATGTGAAAATCTGCCAAGATATGTCCAACCAATTCAATTGGCAGGGTGGAAGGCAGGACAATATTTGATAAACAGCCCAAAGGCTCAGAGTTACTTTGAAGGAGCAGCAGAGCTGCCATGAAAAATCTATTGGTTTTGGATTCTTCCAAAGCTTTAAACCTAGTATTGTTCGCAATAAAAACGCCTCCATTTCTCTGCCGCTACAACATACAAAATAGTAATGTTACACGTGTAAACGTTCAATGTGTATTAATATTAGGAACAAAGCCAAGGAAAAATGTTCATCAGAAATCATAAACCAATAAACAATCCTCATACTCCACTGAGCTAATTATTCCTGGAGTAATGATCTGCTTCAGGGAATCTTATTTAACATCTTACTTATCATTTTTGTTTGTTTTAGTTTATGCATGTGCAAATGCTCACTCTTCTCTTCAAGGGCCCCAGTCGAGTAGATTTGACATCAGGCGCCTGGTAGGAGAGCCACAGACCTGTGGCTACATGCATGATGAAGCAAAGTGAATCTCCATATTTTATCTCCGCCACCCCCATACCCTCGATGTCCCGCTTGGGGCTCTGCTCCAGCTTCTCCTGTGAGGGTACAGGATAGTATAAAGAAAGCTGTCATGTGAAATGATGATAAAAAAACAAAAAATAATAAAAACAAGCGCACAACACAAGCAAATTTGCTTTTAGTCAAACAGCCAAATGTCAACTTCCTCTGCTTTTCATGATTCAATAATTGCAGTTCAAGGAATTGACCTGGTGCTGCGAGAAACAAATTAAATTAAACAGGAAAAAAAATGTACAGTCTGGAATTTCTATGGTTATTTGGTTTTACTAGAGAAAATATTCATGAAACATAAACATTGTAAAACGTAAAACACAAAATAAAAAATCAATTTATTATGTTAAGAGGTGATCTGCTAGAACCTATGTAACACAGATCAAATAATACTTTGAAAGGCATTTTGCTAATGTAAGTTTTTTTTTTTTACTGTAGCTCTATGTTCATGAGCTTACCTTTGCTGCCCTGAAGCAAAAAGCCGTTGAGATTGTGTCAGATCTCTCCCGGTCCTGCAGCACGAGCCCCCTATCCTCAGTCAAGGCCAGGTAGTGACCGGTTGTCAGGTGCCGTAGTCGAAAAGGCTGTCCCCAGCGAATGTGGCTTCCACTCCAACTGCAAAGGATGGATAAATGCATGATCCTTCGGGTATACACTGCTTCGAGGAAGTGTGTATACATCTTAAACTGCTTGACATGAGATGATGGGTGACAGAAGAACACAAAGTAGTTCTCAAAAGGAAAAGGAGGGAAAGTGATTCATGGTACGCTTTTTGTTTTTACTTTCAAAATGTGATAATTAGGGTATAATTCTTAGGTTAGCTCTCTTTATTGTGGTAACCCTGAGTATGCTAGAACAATCGGCTTTCAGAAATTCCCAAATTAGTCAGTTCAAATGTGTTAATGAATCTCAATAAAAACAAATATCGGTGAAGGACTCAGATTTTTGTTATAGAGCATAGAGTATCATAAAGACCAGGTAAGCACAGATTTAATAAAACATGCAACTCAGAGATCCGTGCTAACTTCAGAGGAGCTGCAGAAATCCAAAGTTCAGGTGGGAGAATGTAATAACAGGATGGCTACTAGTTATTGTAAGCTACATACGGAGCAATTTAGTGTTTAGACATCTGAAATATAGTTTCAAGTGGTATGAATGCAAGTTTTTATTAGAATTGGTGAAACAGTCAAAAAAAAGAAATACCGATAAACAATTTAGAAAAAATAGGAGAATACATTTGATATAGATGAAAAGGATTTTAAAAAATCAAACAGGTACAAAGTACAGATATGAAGGAAGGAAAGATAGAAACCGATGAAAGACAAATACATTTGAAGAGGAAACTAGATGTGCTTAAGACAAGAGAAAAATATTTCTAACCTGATTCGTAGTGGCTCAAGCCTCCACAAGGACCTCGCCTTAGCACCCGCTTTACCCGTTTCATAGTTCACTATCCTGGAAAATGAAACGGAGAAACAAATGTCTGGTTGGACTATGAATGCCCCCATCAAGGTCATTCATCGTAGCTATGAAGAATCCCACCTCTTACTACAGCCATCATTCATCACCCCGATTTTGAGAGCTGCTGAGCTTGAACAGCTAAACACACACTAACATATAGGGTGCATTCACTCTTACTGACACTTGCACGCCATTCTTCAAAAAGAGACAAGTGTACCCTGATAACCCACAGCGACACTGTCTATCAGTCATGTATGGGTGAGTGTGCTCAAGGATAAAAGGAAACACCCTGTGGTGTCAGCTCTGAGTGTGTTTGATCTGTCTTGGGGAAAAAAATGTGGGTTTGCTTCTGCTGAACTTCAAGGACAACACTCAGGGAAAAAAAGCCAAAACATAAAATAAATTATCAAGCACCACTTCCATATTTGCCGTGCTCTTTTCTAAAAATAGACACTGTGTGTGTCTTGTGTCTTATAAGAAGAAACACATCTTAAAGCACCTTGTTGAGTGTCTGTGTGGGCCATCTTAGTTATGACCAACTTTATGCCATATATGTATTTTTTTTACTTGATTTTCATCTAATCCGTATCTCAGTTTTAACTTTTCCATCTTCAGCCCCTCAGGGAATCAAGGTTGTGTTGCTGATCAGAGGGAGTTTAATATAGCATAATAAAAACAAAGGCAAAACTTAAGTCTTCACACCTCTGCTGTTCTTCACTCTGGTCTGATCCTGGGATGCTCACCACCTCGTCATGACCGTGAAATAGGCGCATCACATGGCCGCCCAACAAGTAGCCTATTTAAGGTAGAGGAGCACAAGGTGAGTTAAAAAAATGCTATTTACTGTTTTTTCGCTGTGGTGACAGAGTCGTCGTGTCAATTGAAAAAAACACTCTTCAGAAGCTTTTAAGATTGGTAATATCCCTTAAATATTTTTCACAATTGTGTTGTACCCTATATATATGCTGCTTATATTATACCCTTGCGTTTTTACTTTTATTTTTGCAAATTAAATTCTGAAAAGTGTGTTGAATTTATTTACTCCCTAAGTAAATACTCAGTAACACTGTTTACATTTGAATATATGCATTTAGCAGACGCTTTTATCCAAAGCGACTTACAAAAAGAGGGTTTAACATTGAACTACGATGCAATTTACTCAGTTACCTGCAATATGCTAGGAGAGGATTTAAAATTATTGATGAAACTCATTTACAGCATTTAGGTAAACACAGAAGGCCCAAGAACCATACATAGAGTGCTAAATAATATCAGGGGGTCCATTTAGATCTTTCAGGGCAAGAGATACTCTTGGAGTATCTGTTATAGCTATGCACAAATAAAGACAAAAATTTATAATTCTTGTACCGAAAACAGCTAAAAATCTCAATGTTTATTTTGTACATTTTTTTTGTGTTCATTTTAGCTCTGGGTTGAAAATTAGGGTTGACTTCTAGCAAGGTAAACCTCAAACTGGTTTTCTTCCATTATTGGCACTGCTGCTGCTAAAGAGTTACCATATGCCTCCCAGACTAATTCTCTTCTTGTGTCTTTATATGGTTGAAGGTGTTACATATCCTATACATTTATTTGATTTATTTGATCGAGCAGTCCTCTATTAGATGGTTATGAAACTGTTTAATAACCCAACTTAATTCTATCCACGATGGGCCGATGTATCTTCATTAGACTCATGCCTTCAAAGAAAAGTGGTGTTTATACAGGAACTACATTATACAGAGGTGGACTATATACCATTAGCTAAACACTGAAGGCAAACGGCTGTGCTGAATTGTGTTTGTCATAAGAATAATGTTTAGCACATAGGTATGACTTACTTTTCAGATTTTCATTTGGAATCATTTTGACCACCGTTTATATTTCCCTGTCCCTTTACAACCACACATTACCTTTTGTTGGTCTATCGTTAAAATACCTGTAAAATAAAATGAAGTGTTCTGTGGTAATCTTATGGAGGTGAAAGATTTCAATGGTTACGAATGCCGTTACAAAGATCAGTTAAATCACATAACATTTAAATAATCTTATACAGAGTAAAAAAAAGATTTACTTATCTGCAGCATTTTTGTGGCAAAGTTTAAAATAAATAAAGTGTTTTAAATTTCTCTTGTGGTTGTGTTCTGAGAATTACTTAATGAATCAAACATGTGAAGTCTGTACCTTCTTCTATGTTGCTACCAGAACAGATGGGGTGGACATTCCACAGAGTCTGCATAAAGGAAGCATCCACCTGGATGTTGCCATTGGAGATGGATAAGTGCTGCAAGTGAGAACAAATAGAAGACTCAGTCATTAATGCACACCAATCCAACAGCTGGTATCTTGATTAGTGGAAGGCAAAAAACAAAGTTTACATGTAAGTAAAAAGAAAGTGTTCGAATTTAAAATCTGTACTTATCAGATTCACATCATGCCATATGTTCAGCACGATTAAATCTAACTTGCAAAAGTAAAAATTCTGAATAAAACAACACTTTCTCATGGAGTACTGAGGATATCACAAAGCCTTCTAACAGGCAATTCAAATGTTAGATGAAATGTCTAATGGAATCTTTAGTTTAGATCTCTAAACTATTAGAGATCTACGTCCCCATTATCCTTGCTCCCTGAAGTGTCTTAGCAGCCTATAGATGTTTTCTGTCCCCATATATAAGCCTACGGATGACAGCTGGGACAGATGACCGGACCTACGTTGGTGCCTTGCCCGCCACAGTTGGGTGGCAAATATTTGCCTGAAAACGATCAGCAGCTTCATGAATCACAGGGAGCATGTTTGCCGGGGTAAGTACGGTGACATAATAAGGCTGGTCAAAGATTAAAAGAAGCTCAAGGGTTTATATAGAAGTGCAAACACCCCGTAATCATCGTCAGTGGAAATAATGTGACGAATATGAAAGCAAAGGAGGTGGATCTTGAATGAGTTAATAAGCCTCCGACCCAGACACTTAAGGGAAAGAGCTTTCACCCTACCCTAATGTGCATTTTGATTCTGCACTCATGTGACGTCATTAAACGTATAAGGTTATAGGGAGAAAATACTGTCTCTTCTTACCCTAAGGAAAACACTATACTTACAAGGTATCTCTCTGAGGAGACGCTGACGAGGATGAGGTCATCACCAATGCGCACCTTCTCTCCTTCGGATCTCTGTTTTGAAGCAGGATGGATCGTCCACCAGCAGGCTTCACCTGCGATATCAAAAACAGTTATGGATAATCACATAAGGGAAGAATTATGTCATTATGAAGAACTGTGTTTGATATTAAAGGTGACAAAAACTACACTACATTCTGCTCAGGCATTGTATCACTGCTAACAGTGAACATGATCACAGACAGCAGAAAGGAGGACTTGTAAACATGTGAGTGCCCATGGCAACAATCTGTTAATGTCATATTGAAACAATTGCTCATTAAAATACCGTACAGTGCAGTGTGAATAGCAGCAGCAGGGGAAAAATGGTAGCAAACACCAAGATATCGCAACAAGACCTTTAAATATGCAGCCTAGATTTAATCATTGGTGACAACAGAGGCCCACTTTGAGTCTACAGCGTTCCTGAGGGAATAATAACTGAAATATAAAAAAGGCTGAAAAAGTGAGTCATGGGCAAATAAGGAGGGAAAGATAAAGAGGTGGGCACTGAGACACAAGAGAGAAAATTAGAGTGAAATCACCAGACAGAGGTAAAAACAATGACAGAGGAAAACAGCTGAAGTAGAAATAAGAAGTGGGGGAAAAAAACGGTTGTAAAGCTTTCGTTTTACCAGTTGAATCCTCCTGAAGCCCGACATCAAAGGAGAGCTTATCTGTCTGGGACCTTGATGTCTTCAAGCAGGCCAGGTACTGTGGTCCACACACATGTTGAGTCCCATAAAGGTGTAGTAATATGTAAAACAGGTCTGTGATAAATAATACAAATTTAAAGCTTTGTTTAAAATATTTATTATGCGATTGATCTCTAACCATAGCGCTGAAGGAATGCCGCAAAAGGATGGCGTGTCCATAGAGCAGAGTCTTGTGTCCTCCGCTGTGTGCTGCCTGTACACATAATTCATAAAACACACAGAAACAGAATACAAGACACAATTTAGAAAAAGCTCCCACCAGTCGTTTGTTCGGCTACTTTCGTCTTCATATGACCTCCGACATTGGTTGTTGACCCTCAGTAAAGCTCCTCTCTCAAGTATGACCTCAGGCAGGACAAATATATCTTACAGAGGAGTGTGTGACAACCCATCTCATTAATGAAGACGTGTAACCTGACACGCCTGTGAAAAGATGGTGCTACTGGCTCCTGTATCCACACGCAAACAAGATACGGGGTCATCTTTCCCGAATACATATTTGTGGGAAGGATGCATGTCTTTAGTCTGCCATTTGTTGCAATGTCAGTGTTAGCAAGGGACACTAATGATTGCTCCATTGTTTTGGGAATTGTAGGAGGGAAAAAGTACAATCTCTACTGGGAGAGATGCAAAGGGGATAAGGAGGAGGTTTTGTCGATTTTTCAGGCCAGCAACCTCTATATTACTCACCTTCCTTATGAGCCTCTAGGAAGCATTAAGGTAAGAAAGAGTTCCACTGTTAACAGACATTTATTGTTGAGCTTTCTCTTATTGTTTTTGTCAAATGCGTTGCCTTGCACAATTATTTATACCTCCAGGGCTTCCCCACATTTCACCACATTAAAAACATAATTATTTTCGACTCAAAGCACTGCATAAGTTTGGGTTAGGGTCATATCTTAAATCCTAAAAGAATTTGAAACATGTGGCAAGTAAGACATCTTAAGACATCCCGTCCAGCGTAAAACATGGTGGTGGCAACACAGAACTGTGAGCATTGTTTTCTTTTATGGGGAAAAGGAAGCTATTCAGAGTCTGATTGACAGATAAATAAAGGAAAATGGACAAAAAAATTGAGGAAAACCTGACAGTGGCTGCAAAAAGCTTGAGACTGGGATGGATGGATATTTTTCAGAGATAATTTTGAGGAGTCCCACAGAATTCTCTATTCTGCATTATGATACAATACAAATTTTCTCAGCAAAATTTTTCTATTGTTGTCCTAAGGTACTGTCAATACAGCCAATATCAATACACACAACAGCTGGTAGAGACATAGCTGCAACAACAGCAAAGTGTTGTAGAGAGGGCAGATGCAATACTTGTGTAAAAAAAATCCAGATAAAATACATTCAAGTGTCACATGAGCAAACTAGAAGAAAAGTTAAAGGGGTATGAATAATTTTGCAAGGCACTGCTTCTGGTTTTGATCTTGTTTTATGAAAAGTAAAGAAAACAAAGGGAAAGAAAGCTGACTTGTTTTGCCAGTTTACTAAACACAGTCTTTTGCCATGCCATCAGGAAACAATGGTTTAAAATGCCATATCTCACAAAAATATGTGAAATTAACTCTAACTAAACACATCTGTAAAAAATGTCTACAGTGAAATTATCTTTTTGCCAATAACTGTAGGTGTAATATGTTCTGATTTTCTTCTTTTTTCCTCTAATCTCTAGCTGCCTTGACTGGCTACTGAGAAAATAGCCTGGCTGTGACTTGATGCAGTTGTGCTACGCAGACTGCAGCACTGGTTGCAGGCTACCTTTGTTCTGCTGCTTGCTCCCATTTGCCGTCTGAGGCACTGAGCTTAATGCGGTGAGGCACATCGAACTGCAATCACCCCAGTTAATAAATCCGGGTTTTGATGTTAATTTCAGTGCTAGTAGAAAAGGAATCCTAAAAAAAAAAAAAATTTATAAAGAGAACAGCAAACTCTTGGCTTAATGAACAAAATAGGGAAAGATGTTTGTGCACATGTTAAACCTTTAGTTTGGTTTAACAGTGTGAGATTTAGCGAGATGCAAGCTCCAGTATTGTAAGCTCTAAGGCCGTTAGCGCACTGGCACACTGATGTGGCTTTTCTCACTAGATGAAGGATGTGAATAGGATAGGAATTGGAAAACCAGCACTCTTCTACAACAGGTCAGTCAGTTCTGGTTTGATTTAGCGCTAAATTAGGGATGGCATGTACACCAGTTGTGTTGCTTTTTTGTTGTTGTTTCTGGCTAAATAAGCCTGAACGACCCATTTGCTTCAGCCGCTGTCTATTGATAAGAACATCTGTTCAATAGACTATTGATTTCAGAGCCTCAGCAGAGACATACAGTATTCAACCTCCATTTTCCCTTTATTGCTGCTTCCCGTGTTGACACATCTGCATAGGTAAAGACTGATGAAGAGGTAGAGGATATCGAAAACGGATAAACGTTAGCTGAAAGAATCCTCTGAAGTTAACATGGTAAAAATTGCTATTTTAAGCCAATGCAAGTGTAACAATCTTTCGACATCTTTGAAAAGTAATGCGCACAAGAAATAAACAAAAGTAGGAAGAAATATTTGAGATGACTATGTTAAGAGAGGCAATGAAAAACATGAGCGATGCAACTAAACCAGCATTTAAACGGACATACATCAGACTGAAAGGCGTTTTTAATGCGGCTACATGTTTTCTATAAGTGAAGCAATATCAAAGTCTGATTTTAAAAAATATTTAAAAATGCTAATATAAAAAAGCCAAGTGCAGAACTTGCTTAATTTCCATAAGACATAAAAGCAAATTGCTTGGAAAGTAGGATTCTTTTTTTTTAACTTTACTTTTACAGAACAGAAAACAATTGTTGCTTCACACTGCAAGTCCGACCAACAAAAGACACACACTAATACACTTTTCCTCACTTAGAAAACAGTAAAATTAAAACTAAACGGTAATATTTGCAATTATGAGAAACAAAGTCTGTTGAGACATTAAGATTTAAGCAGCTTTAATCAGGACTACAACAGCCCCGTAAAAGACTTTATGTTTTATATTTGTTTCTTAGTTGTATTCGTCTTTTGTTTGATTTAGTCAGTACCATTTCAATTTAATTGCTTTTTTTGTGTGTGTCTTATAGTCCTTGTGTCCGATAATTTCATAAGCGCTTACATTTTGTTCAAATTTCATCATATCTTTATTAACGCTCATAGATTTACATTTTATAAACTAGGAGATTTCATTATTTTTAAAGCAAATATTTTTCATCCTGAAAAAAAGAACTGTTTGATATAACTAGGATGTACATATTAGAATATGAAATATATAAGTGTGCATGTAATAC
This sequence comes from Orestias chungarensis, assembly GCA_032876305.1. Classification (NCBI taxonomy): domain Eukaryota; kingdom Metazoa; phylum Chordata; class Actinopteri; order Cyprinodontiformes; family Cyprinodontidae; genus Orestias; species Orestias chungarensis. Next base: position 1,721,812 of record JAVLVB010000602.1, read on the forward strand.
AGTTATCTCAAACTGTCCTCAGCAGCAATAGCCAACACTTTCATAAACAGAAGTGAAACTAACTATCTCGTCATGCATCCGTCTGGCACTCAAACGGTTCCCCTGTGGCACAAAATACAAACTAACATCTCATCTCAAAATTTAAGGTCTCTGGATTTATGACAATTCTAAGAATCATCCTTCAGCCAGCATCAAAAAGGGAACAGAAAAGAGCTAAAGAGGATCATATGGGGAGGCAACATCTTTTGTGTGATCATTTTATGGTTCTTCACAAAACAGCTTGAGCCAGCTGGCCTGCAGCTTTACTTTACAATTTTAGAGTCACTTTGATTACAAGAAGTTAATGTGACAAAGGAAGGCTCACCCTATGCAGTGGGGCATTCATTACAGAGCGTTATACTGATGTCAATCAAGTATTTGGGTCACGTTAGTGAAAAATTTATAAAGAAATGTTAATTGTTCTGTGAATTCAACATATAAGCCCTATAAAACAATCCACTACATTCTATAAACAAAAATCCATAAGAGAAAATCCATCACTTCCTGGAAGCGGTTCGTGTGTGTGATGAACTACACTTTCAAACTATTTGTCAGTATTTAGTTGTGAAATGGGGCAGCGAAACAACAAGGAATCAATAAAGTGGGAGTAGACGTGTAAATTCTGTATTGCATTTTAGTCTATCTGTCATGCATGCTCAAGGAATGAGAGGGGGTTAGTGGCATGGTTGGTAAACATACCCATCGATCCGGGCCACGTGTCTATCATGCACAGGATGTAGATAAAAAATTTAAAAAAAGAAGATAAAAAATAGATAATTTAATGTCAGTCACTGCAGAGCCAAACTAAAATGAGCCTACTAAAATATTGTCAGGAACTCAGATAGTTTTAATGAATTATGACTCATCCAAATGGCATTGATTATACATGCATTTCCTCTAAACCTCTTCCCCTAAGAGTGTTGGTCAAATCTAGTTTAAGATCACTTCTCTGTCAATGCCAGCTTCCTCATCTTCATCGTTATTAATAGTAGCCTGACCTCCACACACCAAGAGTGCCCAGAGTAATAGAATCTCGCAGTGACTGGACTGGAATGAAAAGGAACCTAACTTTCTCCACTCATTACAACTGCCTCTCTGAAGTATAAGAACAAAGTGGAGTCAGTACAGAACCAGATAAAAGGCATACTATCCTGTTGTTTTTCATTTTAGAATAAAGGTTTTACTGCAAAACAAAAAAAAAATCTAATTGTGCCTTTCTTTTGCATAGGTCCAGACAATCAATCAATCAGACAATCAAATGCAAACATGCTTTAATAATGATGTTGTTATCAACAATACCCTCTCCATGTGCAAAGTGTTTGTTGTGCTTTCTGCACTTAATTCTGTACACTAAACTAAACTGAAATAAAATGGAATAAAATAAAATAAAATAAAATAAACCGAGAAGATTAACAGGGCCAACCTGATTAAACATTCCCTTTGTCGATACAAAGTTGGATAAATGCACTAAAGCTAAAAGTGTTACTTTGCCAAGTGTTGCTGGGTACTTTTGTTAAAATGGTTAAAAGAAGAATGCTATAAATTTTCCCTTTACAAATAGATAAGACAAATTTGTCTGGGAGTCTCATAGAATGAGAATAACTGATGTTTATTGATTTGAAATTGAAGGATCATCAGTCATCACCCTTTTTATTTCAGGTATAGATGGCACAATACTTTACATGTTAAGTGACCAACTTGAGGCTGGAACAGATAGTCTGGCTAATTAACAAGCTAATACTGTCTAGTCGGACCACTGCTCACTTTAGAGAGTATTAGGAGAAAAGGGTATAATAGTCTCCAAATCATCTGTATTGCAAACAGTAAACAACTATTGCTTTTGTGAACTGATTTTAAATGGATTTTCATCTTCCGGCTGAATCGAGTGATGAGCTACACTGAAGAATTGGATTTTCGTTTTGCTAAATAAAACACTAAATATTAATTGACATAGAACTACAAAACTTTGAAGAAAAGGGAAAAAGGTATATTAGCTTTCAACCTTAGGAAAAGTTTGTGTAGCATGACTTCATGATAAAGAAGACCTGTCAAGAAACGTATTTCCTTCAGCTCCATAGAGCTACCTAAACATTTGAAAAATCGCTAGGGCCCCCCAAAAAACACAATATAGTTTTATTGAATAAAATAATCAAAATTAATGTTCTGAAGGCTACAATAAGAGTGTTTTTTTCTTCTAATGAGTGCATTGTGGGGGTGGTTAATGGTAAGCTGAAGTATAATGGTGCATACATCACAGTGCACTCACCCCTTCGCTGTTCTGCCCGCTTTTAGCAAGCATTTCCTGTAGAGCCCGTACAGACAGAGACTGCTCCAGAACAAAGGTGCAGATGCACAGGTCTGGGGGCACATACTGCAACAACAGAGGACCCACACGGGGTTAAAAACCTTCACAGATTCATTATTCTTACTGATGGTGATTACTTAATAAATGATACTAATAAGACACTCTATGTTATATGCAGAATTAAA
>JAVLVB010000602.1:1729340-1746170 GCA_032876305.1 Orestias chungarensis
TATCAGTCAACTCAAATTTGCAGTTAATTATGTATCATTTCAAGGCCTTCTGAAGTCTAAAGCAAAATAATTAAACAAGTCATTTGTTATCAGACCTATATTGTATGAATAACCAACCTTTCTGGGTACTGTTAAGCATTCAGATAAATAGCTTATAATTAACTGCAAACCTAAATTGTGCACTCCTTATGTTTTAAAATACAGGAGCACTGCTTTATTGTGTTAGACTTTGTTTTACCGGTAAAGTTAAACCGCAAAAATGCTAGGTGTCTCCAGGTCCTATATTGATATTGAATGTCAGTGTGATATCAGGCAAAAAATTAGTATCGGATTAGGGATGAACAATATGGATAGAAAATATAGAATGATTATGGTACTATCAGGATAGCAATAGAGTAACTAACACAAAATCTGCTCTTAAACAATCTAAAAAACGCTTCTTTATGATGGCAGTTATATAAAGAACTGGGTTTTCTACCATTGAACTGCACAAAGTAATTGTATTTAATTTATTTTTTCATTTTAGTTCGCTTTAATGGAAGAAAGAGTGAGGAAAAAGTACAAACAACAATTCCATTATGTTTTGGGGGGGAAGTTTCCAAACCTTACTAATCTTAATGTATCATAAATCACAATTCTTACAAAAAAAAATACATTTATTACAACAACAACAAACAATTCATTTATGTACACATCAAAATGGATTATTAAAAACTGCATCTAAAATCTCTGATATAAGTACTGTACCACCAACAGTCTTTTAAAGCATTTTATCTGCAAAACCATTTGCATTTAGCAGCTCGTATCCAGCATGCAGCGAGCATGTATGATCACAACCATTAGTTTTTGCTAATAAAGTAGCAATGAGTAGGAGCAATGTCGTCAGAGTGGAAACACTTCTCTTTAACTCCAAGGCGTTTCAGCCAAAAGGAAAACTTGCGATGTACAAGTTTGCTATTGTGGTAAGAATCAGATATGTTTGATATGACTAATTTGTCATCTAAATGTCCCAATAAGTTAAACAGTCACAGAACAAAGGGCTCATAACTAACATAAATCAGGATACGGCCTTAAAAAGTGCTCTAATAAGAAGGAACTTTAGTGCATCAAGAATTTTAAAAATGCACTCAGTAGTAGTTAAACTACATAATACAGTTAATAAAACTCATCTTTTTGGATTTACACACTCAAGTATAAACAGAAGTAAAACCAGTAAAAATCTATTAAATTCAGGACTAAGATAAAAGAAGAAAAGCCAGGACAAAGGTGACTGTACTGTGAATACCAGTAGTAAATTAAAGGGTAATGTGTAAAACTGAATTCAGTAAAAGGAAAATGAAGAACATAAAATTATAAGCTATAAACTAAGCAAAGACAGTGTGGGCTTCCTAACATGTAGAACATTTTTATGTTTAAAATTTATGTAACCAATTATTTAATAATTGGCTCAATTTGTCTAATGCCTAGTGTTGAAAACTGTTGTTCTCTATTTGAGTAATAGCACGTGATCAAGCCTTTTCTAACATTTCACTCTACAGAAGTAATAAAAGTATGGAGGATTCATGTGGTTATTATATCGGGTATCTGTATCAGGAAATATACTATGGATTTGTTTTATATATGAACTGGAAAGTAGTTCTTTACGCAGTTTAAAGATAGTCTTTCAGGTGCATACTTCCAAACGTAAGGTTTTCAGTCCAAAACTCTTCTTCTTTTATAACATTTTTCCATTAGACATTATGCCCTCCAACACAAATGAAATGAACAAAATGACTATGAAACTTTAAAGAAGACAGTGGAAGGACATTCTACTGAAGTATTGATTAAAATTGTGGGGTTTTAGGTTTATAGTTTCATTTTTTATCCATTCTTCACATTGTTGCTGACAGTATGCTGCAGTTAGGTGATACGCTTGATTGAACACAGACCACTGGAATTGATAGATTCATTCACGGCTGTTATGGTGAAGACTTTGGATAGTACTAACTTGCAAAAATCAATGTAAAAATTTTATTCATCTCAGATGCAGATTGAAATTAATAGCCCCTTATGTCAACCCAACACTTGGCTTGAATAGAACATACCATTAGGCTCACTGTTGGAATAGAAAGCATGGGGCTGATCCACCAACAATAGGACCGTATTGATTCACTCAGTGCTTGTTGCCTGCCTGAGCGCCAAGCACCTCTCATATAAACAGAATCATCTCTTTAATCAGAGAAGGCAACTCAAATGTCTTTGGTTCTATCTCCTTCTTCCTATGTTTAAGCCTTACTCCCTCATCCCCTATTGTACTTGACTTACACACAGCTGGGAATCAAGAACTTGCTACTATCAATCATTTATAGGCAGAGACATTAGATTGTATGAAAGGCAATGCTCTACCAAATTTAGAATGGGTCCGCATGCAAGATCTAAGGACAATATTCAGCTACTGTCTGCTCAGTTCTCTAAATGTCTTTTCAATGTGTCTCTTAAGGGAAAAACAGAAAAGGTCTACCCTTTACAGAGTGATGGAAAAAAATCAGCAAAGATAGAAGCAAGTGCCAGAAAATCTTATGCAAACTTCTCTCCCCTGATGACATTTTAAACCTCCTTAGAAGACTCGCAGAATAAAGATCAAGATAAATAAAAATAAATATGCTCAAGAAATAGATTTATTTCATGTGTTGTCTTAATACAGCCATGAACTTCATGAAAAAACAATTATTTAAAAATGTGGTTATGTGGAATATTATCTTTGCATTTATATAACAATTAAAACATGGGAATAGAAGTAAAATAATGTTGCAATACAAAAAACATAAAAAAATAAAAAAAGACACTTATCTGGCCAGCCTGGAAAAATTCCTGAAGGTTTGTAACCTACGGAAACTACAATAGCCAATCAAAATTAGTCCAAAAGCTCATCAAATACTAATCTGGGAGCTAACAGGAGAACTCATCAAGAGCAAATTTGTTAAGTACAAACATGGCAGCCCGAAACCCATTCTAACAGCCATGATGCTGAACAGGACAACAGAAAACACACACACACATATACATATATATATATATATATATATATATATATATATATATATATATATATATATATATAATCAAGAATAGAAGATACTAGAATATCAATGTGCATGAGCAAAGGTATAGGTTCCCTTTTTCATCCTATTTGATAACTGGATGTGTATTTTTTTCTTGTTTTTTTTTTAAGATAACTTCTAAAGATCTTTTGACTATGTATTATATTAATTTATAACATAAAGTGTGAAATTAAGCTTATGAAACCATGATATGTAAACACATAAACGACACTCATACAGAAAAGTCTATTAAACCCCCAATTAGGAGGAAACTGCCACTGCTAAGTATATCCCATCAAAGTAAAGACGTGCGGTGATAAAATCCAGACTGCAACAGCTTTCAGCCTCACTCTTTGAGGTCAGATTTGCTGTCCTCTTTAGGTTGAGGCAGCGCCAAAGAATCTGGTGAATCAACATCAGGTTTATCCAAGTGCTCCCTTGGGAGGAGGCCCAAGGGTAAGGAGACATACGGAAAGAGAAGGAGGCAGAAAGGGAAGGAAGGTGAAAAAGATCTCCTCATTCAAAGTAGAGAAGTAAGCTGCTTCACTTGCCTCCATTTGTCTTTGTCTCCATGTGGTTACCACTTTGCAGCTTAATGGGTAATAAGTATTTGTCATCACCTGAGGCATGCTACCTGTGAACACTATTTAGAGAGCAGCTCAAATACTGCGGCTTTGTTTCAGGAAAGAGTGAGCTGCAGAACAACATACAGCTGGTCACAGATTTACCCACTTTATTCAATCTGCATCTTTAACTTTCATGTATATTACACACGCACACACACACACACACATTGTAGGTACAATACATAAAATGTCCTGGAGTTTCTGAGGTCTAGTTTAAGTTGTATACGATCAGTAAAGCAGTAGAAAAGAGGACTGTTTTTTTTTTTTTTACTATGGAGATTTAAACTAAGGAAATTGGACTTACTAGTAGTTTAGAACCATCCTTACTTTCCTTTTACAGTGGTTTCAGGAAGCAACACTTTCTTGTAATTCATAAAATGTTCTTTCTAAACAATATTTTTTTCTACGTGTTTTACTCCTTTTCAACTTACTTATTATTCACATTGACTGCATGTTTAGTATTGTTTGTAACAAGAAGGATAGTGGATGAATGACACCAAAAAAAAAGAGCTAAACCTTGAGCAACATGATTTATACTGGAAAGTTTCATACCTAAAAAATGAAATTCTGTTTAATCAGATGCCGGGAATTATTTCATTGACCACAAAGTCAGTTCAGTCATTTGTGGCTTTATCCTGAGTCAAGTGATTCATCACTTGACTTTGCCTGTTCCACCCTTTTAAGTTATAACCACAGATTTAAATTTAGTTTATTATGATATTATTTAGAAACAACAAGACAATGTGGAGCATATTTATAGAGCTAATGGACCCTGGTGTAAGTTTGAACATTGTATTGCTGAACCCTTCATTGCTGTAGGTCGTGTTCACTTGTGTGTAACTTGATAGAGGAAAACAAAACAGTTTTATAAAGGTTTGTTACGGAACATTAGAAAACAAACAGCACTACGACAATCAAAGAACACACCAGACAGGTGACGAGTTGGATTGGGAAATTTAGCAGGTTTAGATTTCAAGATGATTTTCCTTGCATGTTGGCACAATTCAGTTCAATCCAAAATCAAAAATAGAAACAAATCAGGAAGAAGAACTTTAGTTTGAGAACCTGTCAATAATAGCATGGTAACTCATCAAGCTAGATGTAACTAAATACAGAGAAGTCCTGAAGGAAAGTCTGTTGCTGGAAAGAATTTAAGGGGGCTAACTCAAGTAAAAGTCAATATCAAAGTTACATTGAAATGAGAAGCTCGTAAACTTAGCTTGAGCAACTGTACTGCAGAATAGCTAAATATTTCAGTGTACAGATGTGGAAAAAAATGCAACAGACATACCTTTCAAAACATATTGCCTTAATTGCAGCCAAATGTTGATTTATTTTCTCACTTTTACTTCTGATCATGCCATCTGATCATGTGATCATGTAGTTAAAAGCTGGGAGACAACAAAAAGACTATCAGAAAAAAAAAAGAAAAAAATTAAGAATCTGTAGAAAACACTGGTGATTTGGGACCTTTGCAGCACACTGTATATATATGTGCGTAAACATGTTTCAAAAAACATATTTGATTGTAGGGACTAGAAGATAAAAAAAGGCTAACCATTTGTAACAGCCAAATAATTTCCTATTAATCTCCTACAATTTTAGAAAACAGCCAGTCAGGCGAGATTTGTTTGTTCCAGAATATTCTGATACAGATTACAGCTCTCTGCTGGTTTAATGTTGGAGTGATTCACAGTCTTGTAGCCTAATGTGCTCACACAAACTTTGGTGTGACAGCAGCGAAGATGGAAAGAGAAAGGTAACAAAAAAATACTTTGGACCAGAGGACAAAAGCTTTATTCTCATGACTCAGAGTTGCAGTGTAAATGGGACTGCTTATGCTCTCATCTTGAGGCTAACCGCTGAACACCCTGATTTCAGTGCATGCATAGAAGGAGAGAAGAAAACTTGTACACAGGCAGACACATCAACAATATTGCCCAGCAAAGACAACACAGCAAATTAAAGTTGACATGTGGTGATTTTTGTTGGCTTCCTTTAAGGGTTTTCCAGAGGGTGACAGCCATAGTTTTTGCTGCAGAAGGGTCTAAAGGGCTACCTAAAAGCAAGAAATGCATGCAGTTTTAGCCTGCGCTGCACTGTAAGGTTTTATTATTTGAAAGAGAAACTGTTTTTATACATGTGTAAACTTTGTGCTTTGGAACTAATGCTGTACGATTTGATATGCAACATTAGTTTAAGTTTCAAGCTCACATTTATAGGCACATAACAAGAGAGTATAAACCTGCTCAATATCTCCCTACACCCAGCTCATCTCAAATTTCATGAAGTTTATCAAAATATACAATGATATCACTGTAGGATGATTTACAATGAGGCAGTTCAACAGAGCTGTGCGTATTCAATTCTCTAAAGCTATTCGGGTGTGTGTAGGTGTGTATATGAGAGTAGTCTGGACCAGGATAGTCGTATCACAGTAGGCAACATAATTACCCAATCACAATACACTCAGACTGTACAGCTGTGAACAGCAGTAACCATATGGGCCAAGGCAATCCATCTTTTAGATTTGACAGGATTGGCGATCTCTATGAAAGAAATAGCCTACTGGGAGAGTTCGATGTGCAGTAGTTCTGCTGTGTAGCAGGTCACCTGAGAAGACGGTTTATTTGGCATAGAATGAGCCATGCAGGCTGATCATGACACTCTCCTGGTCTGGAGGTATTAGGGTTGACTGAATTTCTTAGCATGGACGTTGTAAAATGTTTTCTTGCACTTTACAGCATTGTTATGCCCTTAATGGCAGTAGCTTTAAATGAAAACCTAAGTGGTTAATTCTCTTCTTGCCACTAGCTTTAGGGCTAAAATAAATTATATAAAGTTGTCCATTAGGGGCTTAATACACTAATAAAGGAAGATATTCTGTTTATTTACCCAGTTACATAACGAATCACTCAATAAAAAGGGAGTCATTCTTTGCAATTTGATCCAAAAAAAAACAAAAAAAATTAAAAAATCACCTTATTGTTAATTATCAGTTTCCCAAAGAACCCTCTGTTTAATAATATGCTACACAGTTAACAGTAGCATCTATGCCTTGCTCCTCAAGTTAGTGATATTTGAACAAAGCGGAACGGTTTCTGACAAGAGGAAACTGTGACTAAAGAAAAAAGTAAAAAACTATCCAGTGCTACCCTGGCCATCCCTATTCCGCCCCTGACAGAATGATTGTGTAAAATTAGACTAACACAGCAGCTTCACAGCTCGCATGCATGCATGCATGCATGTGTACAACTCTTGTCAGAAATCATCAGTTCTAAATATGCAAGTGTTTTAAGACCAACTGGGTAACTTACAGGCTTAGTGGGCTAGTGATAGATAGGTTTTAAATTTCTTCTTCGTTGATATGCGCAGTTCACCCTTTAAAGTAGAAAGATTACCATTTAAAACTCTTACATTTAGGCAGGAGATTTTGTGTTGAGTGGACATAACATTTCAGGCATAATGTCACAATCTGAACTGAAAAACATTGTAAAAAAAGTATGTACCCTTAACTTTTTGTGTTAAACTCCCTCGTTAATTGTATTATAGTGAACACGTCATATGGGACACACACTCAGTAGATGTCACAGTTTTGGCTGTGAATTGTTTAAACGTTATTTTAACTCAAGAAAGGTATAGAAAACGTCTCTACTTTATATTATTTTTTCAAACAGAGATATCCCATTCCTTTTGCAGGAAAATCATAAAAAATAGCCAAAAAGGAAACAAAAGCTGTTTCTTTAACAAACAAATCTGCTGATGATTAAGGGATTTCAACTGGTTAAAAAATGTTAACAATGTTCGTGTTACAACATTGTGAACATTGTTAACATTTTTGAACCCAGTGCTTGATTTCACACCAATAACACCAATAACACTAGAAAAGCTGGTGTTCACCAATGAAGTGGTTTCTTATAATCCAATGTCTGACATGTATTCAATTGCCCTAAGGTATGAACAAATAACACACAACTTTAATATCCCTGTATTGTCCCCAGAAGGTTACAGTTAGGGCAATACAATTACCATGGGATATAGGTTGCTATGTTATTGCACTCTGTCGCTGACTACAAAATAGCACAGGTGATGCTGAGGGGCAAAGTGTTGGAGCACCACAATACCTTAGAGGAAAAAAAGATGTAAACCATTTCCCTTGTCCACCACTACTGTTCACAAGAAGCAGCCTCACCTCCTGAGTGAATTTCAGGGGCTGATCCTCTATGGAGGTACAAAGAGATGACAGAACTGCACAGACATCTTGCAGCCTTGTATTCTTTTAGTGGCTGGAAGTCAAGCTTGATTTTTTTTTTACTCCTCAACTGTGTGACGGGAGAGAAATGAGAATGGGAATAGAAATATACAATTTACTCTTTTGTTTTTTTGGGTCAAGGAAGTAAAAAAGGCTGGTTATACGGCCTGGACTGTCAATGTGAGGTGTGGTTCAGAAACGTCTGGTAAATGCAAGTGGTCTCACAAAATCATTTGTTTACACATCATCAGCCAGTTCATTTCAAATCATCTCTGACAATCACTAATACTCCAAAGGATTAGATTGAAACAGTTCAAGCCAAAACTGACACTCAAGCAGTGAAACTTAGACTTTTCTGGTTTACATAGGAATCTAAAGTCACTAAACTTCCTTCTGCAATTGCGTCTTAACAGCAGCAGATTAAAGCAGTAAATGCTCCTTTAAGTGGTTTATTAGTGGCACAGCGGGAGGAAAGAACATTGGACATAATTGCAGCACATACCAGAGTTGCTTTATGTAGGAGGGGAATGATTCACTTGCACAACCAATAGCAGTGTTTTAGATTATTCTTATTCACTGTAAAGTGCTACAAGCGCTGACACTTTTCTGTAGGAAGTGGGATGTCAGTTGCAATCCTTCATTTGATTTTTTGTTTGTTCGTTTGTTGTTCATGTTTTGACATAATTACTAATATATATGTAAATTACAGTTTAAATTACCAACAGATCATGGAAAGTAGTTAAATTTTAACATTAGCTCTTGTTGCTGTTGTGTGATATCAAATGTAATCTAAATTTACATTTACATAAACGTTCAATATGTCAAATGCTGAAACGCCAAGAAGAGGATATCACAGAAACATTAGTCACCAAAGTCACACCAAGACCTCCTGAGAGTATAGCTAAACACAAAAATGGCAGAAATGTGGGAAATTCTGATGTACAAAGTAATGTTCTGAATTGGGGAAAGTTTTTTAGGACGCCCTTATCAACTATTTATTGTCTAAAATATCCGATCAGTCCTTTTACCTGCATGCCACCAACATTGTGAAGGGAATTTCTTCATTTAGTTGCACAATCAATATCTCACTACCGCAGCTAGACACAGGGTTAGCTCTATGCAGACCTGCTGGCTTAATTCCCCACTATATCACAGACCTATCTGATCTGTCCATCTTCATCACACAACAACACATTGATTCACAAAAGCTGCATTCCAAACAGGACACACATCCCCTGGGACACGCTTTTCTGCAAGCTGAACTCATGAAATTGCATTTTTCAGAACTAAGAATCCATTTATTTTCAGGTAATAAACCACATAAAGTGAAATCTACACTACAGCTGCAGAGTATTACGCAGCAAAGAAGAAAAGTGTGACATATTTACCATGTTTAGGTAGTTTAAATTAAACCATCCATTGTTTTAGTGGTCATTGTGCAAGTTGCACCATTAATAGGTCACAAGTAAACACCTGTGCTAATAGCCACTCGTACCTAAGAAAAACTTAGAGGGACTAATTAACCTAACAATAATGTTTTTGGACTATGGGAGTAAGCAAGAATATCCACAGAGAACCTACATATGCACTGCTAGAACATGTAAACTCCATGCAGGAAGACCTGAGACTGGGGTTCTAACCCAAGACCTTAAACCACACATACCTCAATATACCTGTAGCTTTAATTTCAACAAAATGTGGGTGTCCAAAGAATTCACTCAGATCGGACAAATACAAATGCAAAGGATACCTTTATTTATCTATTTATTTATTTATTTATTTATTCATGTGTGAACAATGTACTTTTCTATTCAATTACAATCATCCCTTACTTGATGTTGGATAAAATACCATCTATAATACATTTGAGTTTTAATAATAACATTATCTGATCTAGAGTTAAATAAATCGACATGCTCTGATACAAAATCTGCAAATTGACCCCAGAACCAAAGTCAAAGATGTTGTGAAGATACTGGCTGAAGCTGGCAACACATTATCCACAGTGAAACATGTTACTGACATGAGCTAAAAGGCCACTCAGCAAAGAAGAACCCAGCACTCCAAAATAAATATAAGAAAGCCAGACTACAGTTTGCAAACCCACAGCGACAAAGGACAAAGCATTATTTTTAACATGCTCATCCTTTGTTTCACAAGAATCACACCTGCACTGTCATTGATTGCTGACTACACACTCCAAAGAAAAGCATGCATAAAAAATGTTTCAGCCATATTTATTTTATTAGGATAGCTCTGGGATATTATATTTCTTACAATCTGTCTCCTGAATCTGTATTGCTCTATACTAGCTTTCTATTGACTCAGACACACAACTAACAAATGCACACAAACAAATGCAAATCATGACAAATGAAAAATTAGCAAAGATCCCCAGAAATATAGGAAGATGTACCCAACTCTGCATTTCAGGCCAAGGGTTCATCCAAAATTATTACTTTGCTTTTTTTCTGATCTCTGTCTTGCTCCTGAACCAGATTGTGACGGCTTATTGCATTATTCCTCGGTGGTACTGCATCCACAATCATCTCCTGGATGCAAAGTGAGGTCTGTGCCTTCACATAAACAAGCCATGGGCTGCCACAGTGCATTAGTCACAGCCCTAGTCTGGCCTTTTCAAAGTCAGTACACCCACTCAAACTGCTAATAGATACCCTGAATTTGATATTCGCCCAGTAGGGATCCTCACAATAGAGAGGCTGTTCATGTGTAATGGTCTGTGTCCTTTTTATAATAATAAAAAATAATAATAATAACTACAACAGACTTTATATCATCCTGCTTTTAGATTAAAACGAAAGGAAAGCATGTTGTTTGCAAAGTTGGTCATCTTTTTTTCCGCTCCAGAAAAAAGCTATTCATTTGGAAATATCTACTTATATAATCAGTACCTTGAGCAATGCAATTGTAGGGTGATATTTTGTTCACTCTACTGCTTGTTATAAAGCTATTGGCTGATAGAGATGAACCATCTGAGGCTGTTTGCAGACATGACAAAACAGAACTTAAAGGCTTATTAGAGTCTCCCTCTGAAATTAGACAGCTGTTTACGGGAGAAAATTCTCGTTGTGTCTCTAGCCTAAGACACAGCACCACTTTTCATCCTGTAACATCAAATTACCCATGGTTGAGAGATATCGTTGCTCTTTTCAGCTCTCTCCTCTTCCCACCTCTCCTCCCACTGAGTTGGGTTTATAGACAGCAGTCCACTAGGGGTAATTTCTGCTCCCACTCCAGGGAAATTACTTTGTGTTGTTAGAGAAAAATACAGTTTGAAAACTGCTTCATCACACTCTCTAACTCCAATAATGGTAAACCTTTGAATACTAGCCCCATAGCTGCACAATGTAAAAGGAAGATATGTCTGCACGCATCTGTTGGAATAGAAATGTGTGCTGCCAAGCAAGTATTTTTAGCTGTCTTTCTATAAAACTGCCTTAACCAAAGGAGAAAGGCATGACTTTGCACACATATGTGCCAATTCATATGCTTAGGTTGTATCTGTGCTATTCGTCTACACCAAATGTTACACTGTGCATCTTGCTTAGATGATGAATAATTTCTACGCTGTGCTCTGTTGTTGCACGTTTGGTGCAGCCTGCTGCGCCACACGGCAACAGCTCTGAATTTGCATTCAATACACAGAATTTTGCACACATACTCAAACCTCCCCCAAACATCATCCAATCTGTCCGCTGATTTGCTGTACAAAAAATGCAACAAGCACCTAAAGCCAGCCATTTTTAAATCTATTGGTTAATCTTGCCTTCTTATATTTTCTCCTCCCAGGTTAAGAACTGGGATTGAATGTTTGTAAATCTACCAATTTGGAATAAAACACAACCACAGCTGGCTGGAGAGGAATGTTGTTGGCATTGTGTGCCGTTTAAGTTCAAGGCCCTTAAAGAGAAGAAATGATGCTGAAATGTCAGCTCTATTTGAAGTGGCACGCATGCTGATGTGTTGACCTCTATGTGCTGCATTTAAAAGGTTGTGTAGCTGCAAGAAAAAAAATATATAACCCAGAGGTATCAGCGTTTTCCTTCTTGAAAAGAGTGGTACATTTAAAAACTACAAGAGTAGCATAAAATGTATCAACAGGTTCCATAAGGAACTGCCAGACTCTTTTCATTTGGGTTAAATAAATCTACCTTTTTCTGTTCTGCAAAAAAAAGAGAACGTTAAAGATCATAAGATCACAAGTCCCAGTGCTACTACAACCTCTAGGAAAGTCAAAATGTGGATCATGAAATTATATTACATATCGCGAAATTAAAGAAATGGCTGATATGACTGATTTACAGTGATCTATTATCTAAGCAAAGCAGGGCTGTTTGTTTTTCTAACATTTTAAGTTAAACAATTAAAACTGATTAATAGACATCTAGCATAAGAAAGATAATTTCATTTATATTGAGAAATTATTGAAGACATCCCTGCAATTATTCCAGCTTAAAATTATTCAGCATCCAGAAGGAGGTTTGCTTAGTTTAAATGTAAGATATTTAGGTTGGTATATTTCCGATTTTTAAACTTAGAGTGAACATCCCAATAAAACCAAACATGCCATCTAAGGCCTTCAGAGAGAAATTTGTCTCCGAAAACCCTGCTATTCCTTAAAGAGACTCATAGTAGGCTTTTACTAAAGTGGGTATGAATGTGCATGCTGGAATAATTAGAAAGTTGTTAGTCTTTGTCAGCAGGTATCAACAAACTTAAACAATGTACCTCTACTAAAGACATATATTTGATTTAAACTGACAGTATCAGTAAACCATTGATCTGAAGCCTGTTTAAATTCTGAAATATGCTCTTGTTTAAAGCAATAGGAATGTTTCAATCCACATAAGAGCTTACATACACAAAAATGGATTGAGAGAATATAATTTTTTATTTAAGAAAGAGGTTTTTTTGGTTAATAGAATGTAAAAATAAATCTCTTTGCATTTATTGGTTTTGCCTTTGAAACACCATGTTTGATGTCACCTCCCAGTTTTTCTATTACAGCAGATTGGACTGGCCACTCCAAAACTTAATCCCTTGTTAAAACCAAAATTTCTACGTATCAAGAGAAAACATGGCCTCTCTTCAAATATTTAAATCCATCTAAACAACAATCACTGATTTGTGATAAATACGTCTGATAGCGATACGTCAATGCTTCCATTCTTTAATTCAGTGTTTGAGGGTTGTTTGAGTGTTAGACTCAACATAAACTTTTGTTGCTATCATCAGTTCCTAAATTGCTGCATAAGTTCTTTTATGGTCAGTCACTGCAACCTCTTCAGCAGCTTTGTCAACAATGAAACACAGCAGCAGCTTCTTGATAGCACACTGGCTTCATATGCATCTTTTAATATTTACAGCGATTGTGTATAACTGTAGATATTTGATAACCCTGGAGCTCACGATTGGCAGATTTTTTTCCCTTAATGTATGTTTTTTAAGCCCTTGAAACATTGCTTTCATATGTTTCTGAATTTTGTTTACATTTTAAAGAATTTTACAAAATTTTACCTGAATGGCCTACAATTTACCCATAATCTGTGGACAAACACTCATACAAACACATAAAAACCCTCAGCCATACCTAAGAGCAATTCAGAGAGACAAAGTAATCAACAGTCACGTTCTAGAACAGTAGCACTGAACCTCACTGAATAGTGCCTGAATACTTTGTAAATCGTGGTGTAGTTCAATGTTTAACCCTGTTTTGTAAGTCGCTTTGGATAAAAGCGTCTGCTCAATTCATATGTGTAAAGGTAAATGAAGAGAAACCATAAATGCAAGGACGGAACATCCAGACTCCAAGCCAGGACTGGAACCCAGAGTCTTCTTGCTGCAAGGCAACAGTGTGGCCAACTGTGTTACTGAGCAGCCTGCATCAATAAGCAGGATATTTTCTAACTTTCCTTAGATACTGGCTCTATCAGACGCCCGATTTCCTCACAGAACGAATGATTGTTTTGCATTAGGCTACATATCGCTATTGTTTTGAACATTTGCCATTACGGAGAGGTGGATTGCAATTCTGTTAAGGGTGTTAGTTTCCGGTACTCTTCTGCACCAGCTAGTAAATTGTTTAATGAAATACAATCTCTACCGAAAAAACAAACAAACATGGATTCACCTGGTAAAAGATGTTGGACTTCTATCGTTTTGAAAAACTGCTATGTTTGTTTTGTTTGTTTTTCATAAACATATGATTCCAAAAAGTATAACAGCGTGAGTGATCAGGACTAGCTTTTATGAGGAGATGAAGCTCATGCTGGAACAACCCCTGGGGTTACTGCTGGGACAGGCAGCTTACCCAGTCAGTGCAGCACAACACAATTAAAAACCAGGTGTTTTCAAGCAGACGTTTGATCCTTCTGTTAATTTAATTGAAATCCGTATGTGAAAGCTGTAAAAACATGAAAACGATCCAGTCAGGTGCAAAATGTAAGTTTACCACATCAGGTATATTGTTTTTGATAACTTCTTTAGACAGAGACTGCAGGAAAAAGACAATAGCTGACAGAGAGCCATGCGCAAAACAATAGAGGAATACAAGATCCGCGAACAGGCAGAGGGTTTGTCAGCGGCTGCCTGGTAGAAAAAAACCCCAGCATGTCAGTGAAAGGAAATTGAAGAAAAAAAAAAAAAAACACTCAGTCCCATACATGAAAGACTGGACAGCACACATTTCTTTAGGCGTCGGATTAGCTGCGGGAAACGCGAGCGTGGCCACTTACAGTTCTGAGGAACTGGATCTCGTCCTCTCCTTCTCCTCCTTCTGCCATGGCTGCAAAAGAGCCCGTTCAGACTCCGCTCGCTGCGCTGCCCTCGTCGACACTAGCATGCAGCTAATCCACGGCCGTGCAGCGAGGAGAACACCGCAGCATGTGTCAGTCAAGCCCGCCGCTCGCGTGTCAGCATCTGCCCGGACGGCGTTTTTCTCTTCGACGTCACCGACGAGGTTTTATCAACGCGGCAGGAAAGCGCGAATATTCAAACAATTAGTTGGTGGACGGAGTAGAGGAGAGATGCTAGACTGATGCCTTAAACCTGTCAGCCAAGCAGCCAGTAAGGGGGAGGGAATTTCCCCGAGGAAATCCACGGGACGGATGTATTTGCCGTGAAGTCTAAATCAGCACCATGGTCAGCGCCCCGTTGCTCCGAGACAGAGGCGCAACCTGCTGCAAGCCTGAGAAAGGGAGCAGTACCTAATGTGCAGAGCTGCGTTGATGTTGGGTGGATAACTCAATATTACATCTACTCATAATGTAAATGTTTAATTGTTAAGCTCCAAAATGGCTGGTGCGTGATGAAAAAAACTGTCGTTCATAGGATTTTAATGGTTTATCGTAAAAATAGCCAACTGCAAAAGATCCAATATGATTGCTTTTAGTTTTGTTTCAGTAAATTACAGGAAAAAAAGCCATAATACACGTTAATGAATACAGAAAAAATACCTTACTGATCCAATTTGCCCACACATAGCACAATTCATTCCAGCACACCTCTACAAATCAGGTCATTCATAATGCAATACTGCCATCTATTGCTTTAATTGGAATCTGCTTGGGATCTGACTGCTCTAAATGCCTTCTTTTTATAGGGATAAATATATGATTCATAATTTCTTTTTTTATCATGATGAAACGTGATTTATTTAAGTAATTCAGTTAAAAAAAGGGGAACTCATGACACACCATGAATCAATCAATCAATCAATAAATTATTTTATGAAATAATAAAGCCATCAATAAGCCATTAAATACTTTAGATAAATCCACTAAGTTGTCTTATGATTTAATAAAAAAGGTCATTAAAATTAAATATTACATAATTCTACAAAAATATGTTTTAGGTACAAAGTAAAAAGTGACTGTACATAATTTGCTTGTATTAATCTTCTCAAGTAAGGATTTATTTTTGTAGTTTTTTCTATGTTCCGTCTACTGATGGTCCATTTACATAAGTTTTTTCTCTGTTTTCTCTGCTTCTTAAGAAGGCAGACGAGGACATGGATGTCCATGGTTTATGTTTACTAAAATACATATATTAAAAGCCAGAGATCCCATTATCCCCCCCAAATCGAAACAACTCCAACATTTATTTTTAATACAAACATTTTAGGTTATTGTCATGTAATACACAATTGTGGCGGAAATCCCCTGTTTAATATTCATCCAGCAAGGGTCATTGACACCCTCCATAAAGAAGGTAAGCTTCTAAAATTAATAGCTTTAAGAAAAGAAGTTGAAAACTAGTGGCAGTCATAATAAGTGATCATGACGTTTATGCTTTCTGCTTTTTCTTTAAAAAGTAAAAATGAAAATTTTATCATGTATGGTGATAAATACTTCCATCTGTTGACATGAGAAACAACTCTTTGAATAGTTTATCTTACCTTATTTTCCCTATATAATAGTTAAATCAGAATAACACCATGATCGTTGCCTTATTTTATTACACCCACTAACTGCCTTTCATAAAAGTCTTACAAATCCAGAGGGTGGCTAAATTTGCTAATAATTATCGCTGTGTTACTTTCTGGTTTTCTTTATTTGCAGTGTTATTTTGTCTTGCTGTCAAATAGAAAATGCTTCCCCTCATTACTGGTTACAAGACTGACTGATTGTTTACCATCCGACAAGACAACAACCTATATATATATATATATATATATATATATATATATATATATATATATATATATATATATATATATATTTCCTTTTCACATCTTGGTTCTCCCTCGTTTCAGCGCTTAAGATTGAATTTATGTTTCTAAATTGTTAAATAAATACAGCTAAACCAAGTTTTTAAAACACTGAGTGTGTCTCTGTTGTCGAATGATATCTCA
>JAVLVB010000602.1:1746270-1766195 GCA_032876305.1 Orestias chungarensis
ATATATATATATATATATATATATATATATATATATATATATATATATATATATATATATATATATTTCCTTTTCACATCTTGGTTCTCCCTCGTTTCAGCGCTTAAGATTGAATTTATGTTTCTAAATTGTTAAATAAATACAGCTAAACCAAGTTTTTAAAACACTGAGTGTGTCTCTGTTGTCGAATGATATCTCATTAGTTTTGCACACTTCATGATGGGTCTGAAGGTAAACATCAGAAATAAATCTTATTTAATCTGTCATAACCTACCATGTGTCCAAATGTGCAAGTAGGCAGAGCAGCAGAAAATGAAATTCAGTCTCAGAGCCAATCAAACTTTGGTTTGAATTGAAACCTTTTAGCTGAATTTACTCAAGCTATAATTTGAGTTTTGAAAAAAATAAAATAGCTTTTTTTTTTTTAAACAACACAAATAACTTAAAGGAAATAATAAATATTACAAAAGTGTGTGTTAAAGGTCAGTTTGAGGGAAAATTCTAAGAGCTCAATATAATAAGGTATAATAAAACAGCATTTTACTTTCTGTAGAGTGGTTATTTTCTATGCATTTAACTAATTGTTTATTTTAAATGGCATCAATTGGATTTCTGTAAATCAAACCAATGAATGAAAAAAAACCATTTTGCCTAGTTTAAGACGAAACATCTGACAGATGGGTAACCCTTCAAATTATACTGGTTTAGTACGGAAACGTGTGGGCTTCCTTGTGTTGACTTTATTTGTTTATTTGTTAATTTAGACACATCTGTCGTTTATTAATTTTAAATCTTACAGCTCATCCTAAATACTCACAGCACGCTGGGCTGAAACAAACAATCACGTGACTGAACGCTGAATAAATAATAAAAATGTACTATTTTATTGAATCGGTTTTAATAAATGATGCACAGATTCACCACTAGATGTCTCTGTTTCACAACTCATTTTGACACACCAGGCAACTGAACAAAATGTGCACTTATCTTTCAGCTGGTCTGGATGACTGTGATTCAAATGCGTTTAAAACGCAGATAATTTTCCGTGCCGGCTGCAACATTTAAGTGCAGTCCAAGCTTTCACTTCTCGTTGTTTCTCCTCACCCAGTGGATCCCATCACATGTCGGCCCTTCAAGCCGCAGCTGCACTGACTCAAACAGAGGGTTGGCCACCTGAAGGCCGGCCCACCAATCAGAGAGCGGGTAGTCGGTGGGATGCGTCTCAATTGGTCGTTCGCTCCTGTTCATCACAGCAAAGCCAGCCCGGAGAAGCAGCGCTGAGCAGATCATAGATATGAAGACATATTTTTGCCTTTGTCATCAAACCTGGGTAAGTAACAGTTTATGGTTTACTTGGGCGCAACTGCAGTCTCACCGAATCCTTTTATCTGTAATTGTTTCACCCCATTTTAAGATTTGCTGTACATTAATTTAAATCTCATAAGAGAATGATTCGCTTTTTTGTCAAATTAAAATAAACTTTGAGTAATGTTTGTGGATTTCGCAACTAACGTTCTGCAGGATCACCAAAAAGCCTGAATAATATTTGCAACCATGCATGCTGCCATCTTAATGCTGACAAATAACGCTCCTGGTTACTGCAAGGTGACACAGGATTATGTTATGACAAAGGAGTTCAGAGAGGGCAACATTGCAGGAATGGATGCTTTATAAACACGTTTGATGTGTTTATAAAGCACCAGCGTGGATCTGCGTGACGCTGCCTGCTGCTGCTGTTTGTGCTACTGCTGCAGGTGAAATGTTGATAAATTGCGCGTTTCAAAAAGGTTTCATGCCCTCATAAAAAACAAACGAAACAAAAACGTGACAGTTAAGAGGGTGAAGAGAGATGACAGTTCAAAAGCAGAGTGTTGAGAAAAAAGTGTAAGGTTAGTGTCTGTTTGGTTTGTGATTCACAGGAAAGTGTTGAGGGCCCTGCAGGCAAGACGCCTTAAGAGGGTCTTCAGTAGAACATTAGGTTTTAAAATGACTTTGTGACTTTTGTTTTCAGTCATAATTTTTGGGTTTTTGACAAACTTAAGCATTTTATATTAGTTTATAGTTCAAGTAAATATTAGTTGTGATCACAATACTCTCATGTTAACTTGCAGTAAAGGATATCGCTTTACTTTGTTATGTTTTAGATTGTTAAATGTTTCATTTACTTGGTAACCCTACAGAGACTATGGAGCTTTTTTGTTATGACAGATAATTTTTTTCGAATTCGGTTCAGAAGTGATGACACACTGTGTGTGTAACAGACCGTAGTTGGAAAAAACGTTTAAATTTTTTCGGGGATTTTAGTTTCCAATCAGCCCATTGTGGATGATACATTTGCGGCATTGTTGGTGGAAAATGACTTTATTTAACATATTAGTACTGCCCAAGATAATCATTAATACCAACAGTGATGTCAGCTCGTCTTTAAAGGATGTTAAATTTCAAAAATGTCTATATTTATTTCAGATGATTTCTCCCGTTATATTCAAGGTTTATTATTACAATAACACATGTTATTGAATAGAGTTGTTTTGGGTTTATTTTATAGTATCAATGTCTTATCTTAGAGTTTTGGAAAAATGTGCATTACTGTGTCTAATCTTAAGTCTTTAAAATTTATTTCTGTGTGCTGATTTCTGCAGGTCAACAGCAGACCAGGTGATGAACAGCCTGAGGTTTTTCTCTGCACTCAGTGCCTACTTACACTGGTCCAGTAACTAAAATGGCACCCATCATGGAGGGCACACACACCTTCTTGCGTCTATATACACCCATCCGTGAGCTAAGCAACATCAGCCTCTACTTTCCCAAGAGGCAGGCCCCTATCTTCAAATATAAAAACCGCACGTCTCATTCTGCAAGCGTTGGTAATGACCATGACTGGACAAAGCAAAATCTGGCAGTCTCCAAACAAAGAAGCCAGTCTTCTGACCCGTCAGGAAAACTCTTCAACTCCCACCAGGCAACAAAAGAAGCAGTAGCTGAGCTCTGCCGGCTGGCTGCAGAGCACCACCAGTTGTTGGCGGATCTGCTATCGCTGTGTCGGGATTGCACTAACAAAGTCAGGATGGGTAACCAGGATGGGAAACTCCAGGAGTGCGAGAGAGGGCAGGAAATTCATTTTGGCGATCCAGTTCCTAGCAACAGTAACTGCTCCCTGTCTGAGCATACGAAGGCTGCATCCACGAGTAAAAAAGAGAAGAGGCTGGGAGGCAGGAAGCTTGACAAGACTGAGGATATGCTACACACCAAGACAAAAAAGAAACCTCCGAAAGGACAATCACATGTGGAACTTCCAACGGAAAAAGTATCCACATTTGCAGTTTTACAGCGAGAGCAAATGCCAAACAAGAAAGCCTCCGACTCTATTTCTGACAGCATACATAGTAATTTTAATGTCAGAGATGTCAGTAAATCTATCCCTACAACTGAGGAACCTCTCCGGACTACTCACGAAAACAGGGACTATGTGGAGGATAACCAAACCTTTGACGCTGTCATGGATTTCTGTAATGACTTCTCAGAGTGTGACGGTGAGCTCGGCTTCGCATCATCTTCTTGCAGCTTGATAGAGGGTCTAAGCAGACAACAGAATGGGGGCAACCTTCGACCAACTAAAAGGTTTGTTTCTCCGGTTGAGACGATAGCCGGGAATGAATTGAAAATCAATAAATCTGCCCAGGTTCAGCTGTATAGTGACGTGAACCAAAGAAAAACAGGTGTCATGGTAGTTGCAAAATTACAGGACGTTGAAGGTAAAGTCCACCATGCAAATTCAAATGTGACTGTCCAGGAGACTGGACAGTGTGGAATGGAGCTAAACAGAGTCTACCAGCTTGGAGTGAGTAATGAAAACTGCAATAAACTTCCTGGGGGGCTACGACTGCCCCTTTCCCACACTGCAGAGCCCTTAACTCCAACCAAGTCCCACTCAAGGACCCCCTCTTCACCTTCTCTAGCTGGAGTCTTCAACACATCGTTCCCTTTATCAAGCAACCCTCACAGCATGTCACCATTGCTGTCTCCTTTGTCTTCCAAGCAACTGAGTCCAGACCTCAACCACCGCATTGTCTTGCTTCCAGATAAGGATGGAGACCCCTATGAAGACGGTTTCAGCAACACTGATGAGCCCAAAAGCTTTACTGACATCATAGATAGGAACGGCAACAAGCGGACCATCACCCATCTGGATCTGGATCTCAACAGGCGGCCGAACAGCTCCAAGCAAAACTCCTCCAGCAACTCCACAACAACAG
This sequence comes from Orestias chungarensis, assembly GCA_032876305.1. Lineage (NCBI taxonomy): Eukaryota > Metazoa > Chordata > Actinopteri > Cyprinodontiformes > Cyprinodontidae > Orestias > Orestias chungarensis. The sequence goes on from JAVLVB010000602.1 coordinate 1,750,527, forward strand.
GTGAGTCTTCAGAAATCATTCATGTGAACAAACTGTTTCATACAAAGGTTCCCTTTGCTGATGATAAATATATTGTTGCTTTTATCACCTCGGCTGCCTTAAGTGTTTGTCAGAGTGAGCCCTTCATCTCACAGTTGTGACGCCGGAGTTCAGAGAACAAAAAGAGAAAAGGCGACGACTTGAAAGATACAGTATGCAGTTGTTTGGATTTGTCTTTCTGTCAGACATGCTTCAGTAATATACTCTACTAGTAAACATTTATCTCAAAGATTTTCCAGTTTGTCACTCAAGCTGTTGTCTAACAGCTTGGTTGTGTAATATACAAAAGCAGAATCATTTTGTTGTTTTTTTTACTGCTTTGGTTTTGGGTTATACATGTGACCACCAGAAACTCTCCAGCATAGCCTGCACAGGGCAGCCAGGTCCTGAGAACAGTTTTGTTGACGACCCATTATAACTTCCCTGGCGCTGCAGGGAGAGCAGAGATTAGTGGAAGTGTCCTGGATCAAAGACTTGGTGTTGACACCAAATTCAACCTGACCAGAGTTCACATGAGCACAGACTCAACTCAAGCATTCCAAAAGTGATCTTTTGAGGATGTGTTTTCCCTCCTCCATACTCAGATTTCCTCTATATTACTGAAAACAAAAGGGGGTTCACATAATTTAGCCTAGTTCATTTGAATCTGACAATAGCAGAATGAATGGATTTGCACGGTCACAATGTACTGTCTACATGTAATCTTTGCGAAACATTAAGAGAGATGTCACCGTTGCTTTTTTATAGTAAGGTTTTATTTAATTTTCCCTTTTACATCAGTACACAAAGTTCTCGTGTGGATTTTAATTCTGAGCACATGCACTTTAATCACACATCTATACAATACAGTGTAAAAAGGCTTAGCGGTTGCCTACGTTTAGTTGTCTTAACTATTTCCTGGTAAGAAGTATGGCTGTCTTTCTTTAAATGAGATTCTGCTGAAAAGCAGAACAACATATTATGTTGTTTAGGTTATTTATACCCTATATACATCGAGAACAACCAAGAAGAAAGTATTTGACTCAACACAAAGTCATTTGTTTCCTTTTTGCTTTCCACTTTACAATTATGTGCTCCATGTTAAACAAATTCATTTTGTGTTGTTTCTGCAAAGTCAGAATATATGAACATTCAAGGGGTTTGAATTTGTTTGTTTTCCTTTTTGATTCTGAAATATGTATATTTTCCCAACGTTAGTCATCTTAGTCAACTATTTTGTTTCACATTCAATCTACATTGTTTCAGTGAAATAAGAATGTAAACTTTAAAGAGGTAAAACCAGATATTGTTCCCATTGTACCTGATTTAGCATGAGTAAGTTTTACCTAGCTGAAGTAAAACTGGTAACGCTTAACAGAAATTGTTGTTGTTTAATGCTGTCCTTTACTTTACCTCCTTTGCAGTCGAACAATTAAAGCTTAAACCTTAATCTTACGCAACTCCCATTTAGGAAACTGGCCTTATAATACTTCATTATTGATTACGCTTCAGATGTTAACTCATATAAATGAACATAGAGATCAGGCAGAGAGGGTGAGTGGATCTGTGTGGCATCTGGGCCTTAATGGTGAACAAAAGGTTGCATTATTTATCTTCCAAGCCCTTAAACCTGAGTTTCCCTAATAGAGGTCTGCTTACTGTGGGCATAATCATGCAGACACAATTGTGAATTTTAATGAAGTTAATTAATTACTTTGTTTCATGTGTTAATAATAGTATGATAATGTTAAGCTCCATTATTTTTGTTGCAGCCACAGAAAGATAAGCAGGTTAGATATTAGATGTATGGATGTTGAGTTAAGCAGTTGTCATGAAACTTAATATGTATTTTGCTTCTCTTTTTGGGACAATTGACTCTTCTGAAATACGCACTTACTGTTTCTATGCAGAAGAGGATAGGCGGTTGGTAGAAAAATACTTGCTGGTTAAGAAAGCTTTTAATGGGAAAAGATGCAAAAAAAGTCCTACAGCAGATGGTTTCACTTGGTGCAACTGAGAGTTGGTGAATGTACAAAAACAAGATTGTTCTGTTATATAATTTTGAGCTGTCAACCTCTATCATGGAATTTCATGGATTTGTTGCAAGCCTTTAGGGAATCTTACAGTTAAGGTAAAGATCAGAATTGTCATAAAAATCTGATTTACCCAATACTTTCCTTGCCCTACATTTCTGTTTGCTGTTTTTATTTTTGTATTTATCTTTATAAAGTCTTTATTAACCCATACTAATGATTGTCAGTGATATTTTTTCCCTCATCTGCTATGGAATTCGTTTAATCAGAGGATGTTAGATTCTTTTAGACTTCTCAAAGTTGTCAAGTGAGTTGAATTTAAACAGTTTTTACTAGTCAGACAGTAATCAGTTTTGTCGATTTATCCAAGAAAAACTGTCTAAAAACTATCATCATGGCAAGCTTTTAAAAATAAAAACACAATATACCGGTTATACACAGGGTAACCGGTATATGCATAGGTTGAAGTTGAGAAACATTTTTGACACAAAAAATTATTTCTATCATTTAGACCTCAAAGGTTACCAGTGCCTACTGAATGCAACATTATTCCTGTTCTCTCTCTGCAACCCATCTCCTCTTCTACTCTTTGTGCATTATTCTCTGACATATGGCAACCAGTACTGTAATGAGATTATCTACCATGTTCCAGCAAGTTCTCCCCTCTAGTGCACAGTAAAGCAACATTGTTCCCAACATTGAAGACCGACTTAATTACGGTACAAATATATAGTCCATTCTGCCAAAACACGACACAAGAGCCTGTCTTGTATTAAGCTGCACACGGGGAAAAAAAAGGACAAAGGTCCTTTTTCTTATAACATTTAACCTGTTTTCCTCAATGAATAACTTTCTCCCTTAAACACCCTGGAATATTTCAGTTATGTGGCATCCCATAGTTTATTTTTTGTTCTGTATTTTCACGACCAGTTCTTTGCAGTGTCATGCAGCTTCAGTCTCAGTTGGACAGGCTAACCAAATTCCGACTGTCCTAAATCATGGACAGCGATGTTATATAAAATAGCTTTCTTTTAACCTTAGGCTATGGATCTGATGCTGAATCCTGACAGCTCAGTCGGCTTATTTTGTCCTGCATTTTTGCTTACACTCTCTGGTGGATGCAGATCCTTGTGTGTGCACCTGCAGCTGTCTTTCGTCTAACCTTAACAATGACAGGTTATCAATTCAATTAATCACCCAGCCTTAAAGTGATACTTAGCCCCAAAAGCATTTTGGGAAAAAAAAGACTGTTGTGGATGCACAAGAGTTTATATATACTGCAGTTTTTCATTATGTAAATGTAGAGTCAACGCTTTCAATTCTTGGTTTGAAGAGGCTGCCAAATGTACTCATAGGGCCACTTGGCCCAGTTTTCTGCTTTTGAGTGATGAGGTTTTATAGATTTTGTCGAAAGAGGATACATAAAGGACTTGATTGCTCGTTTTTATTTTAAACATTCATGAAAATATGGTCTGTGCTTTTCTTGTCTTTATCTTGCACATAATTTTGTTATTTCTGAATTTTTGAACTGGCCATTTTCACTTTTTATCAATATTCAAAAAAGGATCAAAATAACTACAAGCTTCTTTTTTTACATAGTTTTAGTGCTGTTATTATTATAAAATAACCTGATTCATACATGCATTTGTTTGTTGTTCCACAAAAAAGCATTTTGTATTTGTTTCATGACCACTTGTTGTTTTTATTGAATCTATCATCAGAGTCACCCATGATACACGTCTAGCAACTTTAACATAAATGTTGATTTGAAATAGTCTCCAAAAAAATACAATTTTTAAATACAAATATATATTTTTAATTTGAGTTGTTTTAGATGGTGGTAATTAGCTGTTTGCCCCACCTTTGATTAGGAATAAGTCTGTTCAATTTAAGTTTTGATTCAGTTTATTTATATAGAACCAATCCACAGCATATGACATCTCAATTCCAATCATATATACATTCTACTTCATCGTAGTAGTCAAACAATGCCCCAAACCAGGTTATCTTTAAGATTATATTTAAAGGTTTTATATCCAAAAAATCCAGAAAATTGCATTAAATCATTGACTTGCATCATTTACCTCTCCTGGACCAGCATGCAGAGACAGTTTTAGATAGATTGTGTTGTGTCGTAGATTTTACAGCAATCCTGCATACATGAATTTGTTTGCAGTAGGTGGATGGGCACTACAGGAGCTAGTAATTGTGGAGAGAGCTTATTCTCATCTAGAATGTCTCCACTTGGCCCACATTGGGCTTAATACTGCATCTGGAACCATCCCAAGCTGCAGTCAGCAGTTTTCACTGTATGACCAGGCTGCACAGAATTATAATATTGAAAAGTTATAAATCTAATCTCAGTTAAAGCTCAGCATGCTGTAGCTGTGACCTGTCACGGCTGTCTATGAACAATTATGTTAAAGTGTTGCAGTTAAACCTGAATAAAAACATTATTTTGTGAAAGGTGCTTCTTTTTGGTTTGTTTTGTTTTTATTGAGACTATTTTGCTACAAAACGTGGGTTACATTCATGAGAGGTATGAGTTTAAAATTGTATTTTGTGTTAGACAGATGTTATAGTTCATCTGCATTGTTTTTGATAATGTTTGCCCAATTTTTTTACGTATCTTAGACTTTATGCATTGGATATAAAAAGTTTGAACATTCCTGTTAAAATGCTTGGTACCAAGATATTAGGAGGGGATATAAAAACACATGGAAATTTCCACACCATTAAGAATCAAGAATCAGTTTAGTTATATAGTGCCAATTTACAACAGATGTCGTCTCAAGGCCCTTTACAAGTAAATCAATTAAAATCATAGATACATAGTTAAAAATCAGTTTGAAAAGGTTTCCAATCTAAGGAACCCCGGCAGATTGCATCAAGTCATTGACTTGCAGCATTCACTCCTCTGGAATCAGCAGACGGAAAACAATGGCTTGTGTTGTCATGGACTTTACAGCAATCCCTCATACTGAGTATGCATGTAGAGACAGTGGAGAGGAAAAACACCACCAGGTGTAGCTACTATGGAGAGAAGAACACTAAGAGAAAACAAAAGGTGAACAAGGTTGCAATAACGGTAACTAAAGCAGATTGGACAAAGGAAGAAAGTAGCAGTGAAAGAAGTGGTCAGATTGTCCTCCAGCATTCTAAGCCTATAGAAGCATAACTATAGAAGACAACTTAAATAGCTTATCCCTGTAGAAACATGAAAAGGGTAGAGTAAAGGAGAACCGTTTGTCTAGACTGAGTTCTTCACCCAACCGGATTAGGCTGTCTTCTCTCCCTAACTATAAACTTTATCAAAAAGCAAGGTTTTAAGCCTTTTTAAACTAGACAGGGTGTCTGCCTTACGGACTAAAACTGGAAGCTGGTTCCACAGGAGAGGAGCCTGATAACTAAAAGATCTGCCTCCCATAATGCTTTTAGAGATTCTAGGAACCAGCAGTAAACCTTCAGTCTGAGAGCGAAGTGCTCTGTTAGGGACATAAGGAGTAATCATATCTCTGATATATGATGGAGCTTGATTAGTGAAGGCTTTATATGTCAAAAGAAGAATCTTAAAATCTGTTCTGAAAATGACAGGAAGCCAATGAAGGGAAGCTAAAATTGGAGAGATATGATCTCTCTTTTTAAGTTTCATCAGAACTCTTACTGCAGCGTTTTGGATCAACTGAAGACTTTTAACTGCATTTTGTGAATTTCCTGCTAATAAAAAGTGACAATAGACCAGTCTTGAAGTATCAAATGCATGGACTAGTTAATAATATAATACTGTTTGATTGTATTACGGCTCACAGTCTTTAATGGATAGGAGTCTTAGCAAATTCTTGATTTGACAATCTTGCCACCCTTCTTTCCTATAATGCTCCGAATTGTTTAGGTTGCAAGGGCATGTCCTGTGCATAGCCTTCTTTAGCTCACCCAACAGATTTTCAATCAGATTTAGCTGTGTGCTCTGTCTTGGCCTTTTAAAATCTATAATCTTCCTGTGGTGAAGCCATCATTTGGGTCTAATTATTGTTGCTGGAGCAACTCCATCATCTGCTTTCTTGGAGAAGTCTTAACTAAAGCTTCTAGTTAAAATAATAATAAAAAAGATTACAGAGTAACTGGAATTACAGATAAAAAGCTAAGTCTTGGTTTAATCAGATCATAACACAATTACTTGTGCTTTTTCTTTTGGGAGGCTTCAAGTTTGTTTTCGAAAAATTTAGCTGGGCTTGGAATTATTTTCTATTTTGTCATGCTGCCCTAAAGCGCAGATGCTTAAACATAGCAAGAGATTCGGCTATAATGCTTTTTAGAAATACAGCTTCTTTAATGTTGCTCTAGTCCTTTTGACTGCCTCCATCACCAGTTTTTCTTCTGTGCTTCATGTATTTTGAAGCACATCCAGTTCTTGTTGATGTCAAGGGTTGCGGAACTTTAGGAAAATCTGATTGTGATAAGACAGGAGAAAATTATGACAATGATATCATAATTAATTGATATTTGGAACCCTATTATTCCTTTACATTAATAATAATAATGTAAACTTTATTGATCCCGTAGGAAATAGTTTTTAACATTGTGACTTACGCTTTCTCTGAGGTTTTGTATCTTATCTTACAAATATTGAATTGAAGCAGTCTTTTATAACAGGGCTATTGAAATGACAAATGTGATTTGATATTTGGATTGATAAATCTTTTTGTTTACATGTTATAGGTGATAGTGAAGATGTGAACTAGTCTAAAAGAATCCATGTTGGTCTCCCTTTCTTTTTACACAATCCTTTGTTGTTTCAAAGGATTTGGTAGACTTTTATTTTGCCTGTACTATATTGCAACAGACATGGGTCAAGTTCTTCCTAGGAGTGTTTTTTTTTTTTTTGTCTTTTTTTTTCTTCTTTTGTCTTCATAATTGTAGTGCAGGTCCTTTAGTCAGGAGGGGGCAGTCTTTCCCAATTTAAAATAAAATCTAAGTCAAACTGGCTGGGATGATGGTTTACGACCGTAAACTTTCAAATTAAATAGTTTAATCAAATTTTTGTTACACAAAGCATTTGATTGATGCAAATGAATAACACGCATTGGCAAATGTTAGAATCGACTTCTCTGCAGCTGTACTTTCTTGGATATGCATGACCGCTCTTCCTGAGCAAACAATACCTGCAAAGTGCACTTAAAAGTAAGTTGGTGAGCCTAGACCTGCTGCAAAAAAAAAAAATTCTTGCCCCTTAGTGATGTGTTGAGATTTAGATGAACACTTTAATTCTGTCTGTGAATCAGCATTGTGGTGATGTATAAAAGTGGAAAAATAAAACATCTTTATTGGGTTTATTTCAATGTTAGACCTTTATCTTCAGCTTCTTGTTTTAACGTTAATGTTTTGTAAAAAAAAAAAAAAAAAAAAGGTGTAGCAGTTTTTATCCTGTCTTGTTTGTTTGTTTATTTCTGTAGAAGGTTCCCTCCTGCGACAGAACGATATTTGGATGCTGGATGGTGATGAACCTCGAGTGGTCCCTACCTGTGTCCCTCGTCCCAACCACCTTGAATTCCTTCGCATCACGCCGCCAGAGGACGACATCATTGGGGACACACCCTACTATCCCAAGCTAGAGTGCACGGTGAGAGTTTGTGAGCCGTAAAAACCCCATGACTGTTCTTCCACCTCGTGAGACTCATGGGGATTAGGCCCCATACGAGTATTTGGTGGGCTGATTAGGAGCTGTTAGAAATGGATTAAAGAGTGGTAAATTCTAATCTTAAAACCCAGATCCAATGCAGAAACAAAACGTTCAAAACAGAAAGCTTCCCCTTACCTCTAGGCATTCTTTAGGGGCCTCAATTGTTTTTCTTCATTAAAAATGTTTTGGTTGTTGTGGGGATACTTATTATATTTAAAATAGTCCTGCTACAGTGCTACAAGTAGACTTTAGAAGAGTAATTTGGGCCTAAAACCTCTACTTTACTCTAATGTACTAAAAACATTAGACAACTCTTATTATTAGGAAATAAGTAAACATTATACAGTCGCCTAAATACGCTTGTAAAACATGTTTCCCACCTCTTTGAGTCGACCCAGATTCCATTACGCTGTCTGGCTGTCAGCTCTGCGGCAGATGAGGCTGACTTTCTGGGTGTGGATGTAGGCGGTTTTTTGTATGCATTGTTTTCCCTTAGACACCTGAACTGCCCTGACTGCAAGCACAATCACTTGACATACCGGTATAAAATGCATGTTGTGCATGATTAGTGCATTGTCATGAAAGCAGCAGACATCTCACACACTCAGTTGTGGGAAGGCCTCTTTGTTATCCATGCCAAGTGCAATTGTGCATAAAACATTATATTTTATTTCAACAGCAGGATGCTCTGGGGGAGGGAGGAAGGAGGTGACAAAACACGTCTGTAACCTTTAAAAGAATACTATTACTTGTTCCCTGGTGTGTTTTATATATCAGTTTATGTTATTCTTGTTATAGCTTCTGAAAATTTGTCACATTATAGGTGGATGTATCCTCCTTATCCAGGAGATCACAAAGCAACCCGGGACGTCAACCAAAGCACTGCAGATGTAGGAGATAAACTATAGGTTTACAATATAAATGTAGAGATTTTTGGAATGTACACGCGACATCGGACATAAAACAAATGACTTTTCAGACAATGATGATCATAAAACATGGTGTAAATCTGGTTTGGCAAATGTTCATACCTCTTAATATGGCAGAAACAAAACAATTGTAAAAAAAATTAATAAATAAATAAAAAAGCTTCACGATGATTTAAAACATTAATACATAAGACCAGGTAGATTTAGAAGAGGTTTAACATATTTCCCTTATTATTAAAGATTCTATTTCTGTTTCTACTAGTTCTTCCTGGGAAATTTGCTGTGTTTGAAATAAAGGCAGCATTTTAAATTGTGCATAGAGCTATTTTTCTGAGATAGCTGTGTTTATTAGTGATGTATTTAAGGGTTTCCCTATTATTTTCTAAAAACCCATTGTTTGGTCTTCAGACAAGATTCTGAGTCTGACAGTTGCTTTAAGGAAGAGTGACCTTTGGTTGCTAAAGGCAACAACAGTTTAAAACCTTTAATAGTTTGTTCTATGTTACATTAACAACTCATACAGCGTCAACAACGTCATGATGTATTTTGTAACACATGTATGTGGTAACAACATGTAGACACATAGGAGACAAAAACAACATTGCTACTTTCATATGTTTTGTATTTATCCAAGTGATATTTCAGTTAGCACGCTTACTGCAGCTAGCATTAGCTTATCAGTTTTTTTAAAAGGTCCTTAAAACCAATGTAATCATAGCTGAATTGTATTTATTTCCCAAATGCCAGGAGTATGGAGAGCTCAATCATTTTAAATGTGAAGGTAGGTGAGACAGCATGTCTCTTTGTTTATCTTTATATAGCTATATGGGCTTATAATTGTATGTTAGCATACTAGCTCAAGCTGGCTATGGTCAGCAGGCTTCTGCCTATTTACTTCATCTTAATTAAGTTATTGCAGCTGCTCTCTTCTTTATGGTCCAAATTCTGCTTTACAGCAATCCACACCTCTGTACCTGATATCTCTCCCTCTGCCTGCTCTATTTTCCTCAAGGAAGTAGAGTAGAGGTAACAAGACACCTGTTGTGCATGAGCATGCAGAATCCCTCCCAGGAAGGGAGTGTCTAAAAGGAGGTGTTCCCAGACTGGGTAGACCAGTAAAATTCCTTTTTACTCCAAACTTGAGGAAGTTTTCTCCCACAGTAGCACAAATCACCGGGACTCCACACAGGGAAGCGCAACTTTGTGGAACGTATCGCTTAAAGATTTCAAAAAGTTGGGGATTTTCTGTGAGAGGAAGGGGAACTCTGTTCTGCAACTAAGCCGGGCTTATTACAGCAGGAAAGGTTTCTAGCCACTGAAAAGCTTGAATTCCCTGGATGTGTCATGGGAATTTCGTCTGCTGGAAGGGAACCTTGCTGCACTGCTGATGATCTAGAGCCTCAAGTTTTCTTCATATGATATCGCGAAAACGAACTATCCTGACCTGGAAAGTTGTCATTAAACCTTCTTCCTGGAGATTACAGAAGTATAAGAGGTTTATACTTACAAAGGTCTTTTGTTTAATGAAAGCATTGGGGTGGAAATTGAAGCAGCTTGAATAACTACAGGTAAGGTGATAAATCCTTTTAAGGAACATCAGGACTGCAACTTACAAGAAACAAAATGGAGAGTGAAAGTAAAAGTTCGGATACAAGAGGGAGGCAGTCAACTAGTTCCATCTTGAATGTTTTCAACAACAAATTTACACGGGATCATACTGTTCCGTCAGATTATCTCGCGCCTGTGTTGACCTCTTACAAAGAGCTGCCAGACACAGGGGCTGATGAAAAAGAAGAGTGTCAAACTAATAATGAGGGAGCACTTCAAGAGGCTGCATCACCCATAAAAACTACACATGGACAAGTGAAAGAAGTCCAAAAACTCTCGATTAAGTCTGAAATTGTGGAAGTCACAAGGGTGGAATCGTATAGTGGTTCAAACAATGAGAATAATGACGAGTCAAAAAGAAGTACAGATTTTTCCAACATGCATGATGTGTCCTGGAGGGCTGCTTTATCCGAGGGAAGCAACGCTGCTGAGGCAGACGGGAAGAGAGAAGAGCCACAAATGCCTGTTTTTAGAACACACGGATTTAGAGAAAGGTCCGCCATAGAGGCCATTTTATATGCTAGTAAGTTCGGTAACAGAGGTAGATCTAGCTCTGCAAAGGTATTGTCCAAGCACGAAAATGTGGGAAGTGCCAAGAATAGTCCTACTAAATCAGTTATTGCAGAATCTTCTAAGGACAGTTCTAAAGTGGATGTAGTGGGGACATCAGTTGATGATGAGTATGATAGCATAGATTGTTCTCAGCCTGTTCCCTCTGTCATCTCTGGCAATCAAATACAGGAGGCAGTAGTCCATAAAGGGGATGAAGCCTATCAAATAAAATTTACAGAAAACAAAGAGACTAAGGATCCCAATCTTAATCAAATACCTGAAATAATATTCCAGTCTTCATCCAAACCAGAGGAGCAACAAGAGACATCCGGCTTGACTCTTTCAGGGCCAAAAGTCTCATCAGAATTCACAGAATCTTCTGCACAGTCAACCCCAAATCCAACGACCCTACAAGCAAGCAGTCCCCCACCAGTTTCTTCTGCTGCCTCCTCTTCTGCTTCCACCTCCTCAACCAGGGGTACATCAGTCTCTTCACCACCTTCCTTCCAGATGCCAGCTCTGTTTAGTGGTTTGCGGGTACTAAAGAAAGGAGCGGTGGGGGATGAAAGGGAGGTGGTGTCCGAAATCAAGCAAAGCGAGAAGGATGCTGATCGAGCCCTACTTGCCCTCAAGAAAACAGTAAACAAAACAAAGCTTTATCCTGAACAGAAGATAACCACTAGTGTGAAAAAGCCCACTGAGCCCAAATCAATGGGAACATCTAAAGTTACCACACTGGGACAGCTTACTAAGCAGCTCAACTTAGACAGTTATGATGACACCAAAAAATCTAACAATGAAAAGGAAGGGGATGTGGAGGCCAAAAGACTTTTGGCAAATGAAAAAGAAGAAGAGGCTGCTGGTGAGACAAACAACAGAACTGGACTACAAGCTCTGAATTCGCCACCTGAGAAAAAGAAAACCTCAGACCTGGCTTATGAGACCTTCAAAAACATATTTGGCCCCAAGCCTGTCAAAAAGGAAAAAACAGAAGATGTTGACCTCGATGCTGTAAAAAGAAAATTAAAAAATGACAAGGAAAGTCTCCGGCTGATTTTTGAAAGAACCTCCAAAAGTCCTGGCAAAGACATTGCAAGTTCTGCTGAAACTACTGTATGTCCTCACTGTATCTACTTTTACTTTATATAGCTTGTTTTTCTGTCCTGGTACTGTAAAAGCTACTTCTTCATTAGAGTTTGCATTTTATTCCCTGTACAGGCTGAGGTCTCACCTACAGACAGTGAGGACCGAACTCCCGGCCGTCTACAGGCAGTGTGGCCTCCGCCTAAACCTAAAAATGAAGATGAGAAGGTGGGGCTGAAGTACACAGAGGCAGGTAAGACCATACGTCTTGTAGGGTTGTGCAACACAGCTTTTGTTTGCTTTAACATTAAGAATGTTGACTGTGGATCATTCCATTTAAGCTCTAACGTAGACACACCTCATGCTGATTGGCTGTAGGGATACCAACTAATAGTGCTACAATTAAAGCATTTGAAGTAGGTCATGATTGAGTAATTAAAACCAGTTCAGTCCTAAGAGGAAAACACTTTTAATGAAATTTCAGTCATCCTTATCTGATCCTTGAGCACTTTAAATGTTTTTCTGGCAAGTCGTAAAAGACTTGGAAAGAATTAGCTGTCTAAAAGCATAATTTACAAAATCCATTAGAGATGATATTTAGGTTAAACACTGCCATTTATGTGGTTGCTGATTCAGGACCCAAAAACCTATTCGAGCGTTAGTGGAATCAGTTCCTTTGGCTTGTACTGAAAAGATGTAATGACACACAGATAGGGTAATAACACACATGGTAGATTCAATTACACACTAAACAGTATTTTTTTTAACTATAAGAGTTGGTTAATTTGAAACAGAGCATAATTGAGCATGATTATTAATAAATTTGTAATTATTCGTCTCCCAATTCCAACATTTATGTACCACATTATTATGCAGATAAATATACTGATACTATCATTGACTCACTACCAAACACTGCTTCCAAGCAGAATTAGCAATCCTGAATCTGTTTATAAATTGTTTTAGCAAAGAATGTGGTTCAATCTGGATTGTGAATCAGACATTTAGGTCAAAGGCAAATACACAAAACAGCAGATATCAAAGACAGCTGGGATAAAAGAACTTCATAATATTTTGGTAGTGGTGCATATATCCTCGCCCGTTTATTATTTGGTATTTTTATACTAATAGGATTTATAAGAACATGTTAACAATGTTAATTACTTTTTCTCTTTATTTAAAGCATTAGGCAGGCAATTCTAAGCAAAAGACACAGTAGACTATAACCTAGTTGCACACCACTAAACAGAGGGATGTGCTTGTTTTTGTGTTGGTAACTAATATTAGCAATACAGCCAAATAGTTTCCAGTCTATTTGTTCTAGAGCACAAAGGAACATGTTCATAAATAGACATTTTACTTAACTATTGTAACCTAAATATATGGGTTTTTTGTGTGTGTTTCTACTTACTGCAAGATGTTTTTCTGACCGTAGGGGCCGTTGTTGTTGTTTTTCCCTCTGGGAACTCAGCAAATGTTTAACCATATCGTTTCACATCCATAGTGAAACCAAATACTAGTCAAATGCTGTTATCAATTCACCAGACACGTATTCTTCCTTTGTATTAATGCAACCATTATTGTGTGCTTGTGTGGTTCATTTGATGTTTTGTTTTTTTATTCGTGTCTGTTTAAGAGCACCAGGCTGCCCTCTTGCAACTGAAAAGAGAGTGCAAGGAGGAGCTGGAGAGGATGCATGTAAGTTAACACAGTGACTCTGTCCCCTTAAAAAATGTCAAGAACCAAATGAAATTCCCAGTATCTTCTCAGCTACAGGTTTCAAAAAATACAACACGTAGGCTATATAGCTACATTACACACAGGGTTGTTTAGGTGATTATTTCAATTTATTTTGATGATTATTTCTCAAAAATAAAATGCTTTTACGCAAATATATTAGCCTGCTTTTAACTGTGTTGCAGTAAATACCTTGATGTGGCTATTTTTGCTTCAATTACTGCATTAGTGCTGTGTTGCTCCGGTCTAAACCATGGACTTAACCTGATATTGTTAGATTTAGCAGTGTTAGAAAGTATCAAGTTCAATAAATAAGCATCTTTATAATGGTTGTAAGCAGAAGCGAACATAAAGTGGTCTAACTTTAGTGGTCTAACTATAGTATTTTTATTAGCGGCCTGTAATCTAGAAATTTTAAATTGGATCACCTATTCAGGTAACTTTTTAATGGTTTTAACGTCTTTGCATAACTTATAAATTGCCCGAATTATTAAAATATGTTTTCATTGTGTATTTATTCCATCAGTTGTAAATATAAGACAATTAAGTACTAATTTTATCATCTACGTGTTTGAAATTTTTGCAATTGATTCATTTGAACACATGATGGCGCTAAAGGAACATAAAACAGATATTGCATTCCTACCAGCTATGTTTAGGAATTATATATATATATTTTTAAGCAACCACTTGAATCTAATCAACAATAATTAAACCATTATTATTAGTTTTTCCAGGACAGCCCTTGCAAAAGAGATAATATCAGTTGGATTATCTAGCTAAAATAAAGTTAAATAAATAAATATATTCATATTTCATTTTGGTTTTGTGTTTATAATATGTTGCTTGAAACTTAATTTGTACAGTTTTGACTGAAAAATGTAAATGTTAAGTTTAAAACAAGATTCATTCTTGTTAACCTTTCTTCAAAGTTGGGCCATTTTACAATAAAAGATAAGTTCAGTTCTTATCTCCTGTTTATACAAGATTCTTAGAGCAGGACGACGGAAACACCTGAAAAGGTTTTCCCATTCTTTCAACTTCTGCAGGGACCTAACAGGCTCACATAAAATTTTAAGAAATAGGTTTTAAGAAATGTAAAGAATTGAGGCTTTTGCACAAGGTAAAACCACACCAAAGATTCTAAGATGAGATAGGTTAATAAGGAACATGTTAATAGTTTACTTCTAAAAATATTCGTTATATAAAATCCTTTTGGTGGTGTGACTGGTTTAACTTTCATTGTTGGATACAAAAAGAAAAACTGGATTTACCAGATTTCACTTGACTCAGAAGTTATTATTAGACCAGAAAAAACATTTAGCTGGGGAAAGTTTATAATTACATCATTGTTTTTTTTTTCAGTCAAAGATTAATCTTTTCAAGGGCTCTTTTGTGAGTAATTATACACTGTAATCTGAGTTCAGTCCAAAAAAAACACTCCTTGATGCAGTTTTATTACCTGATGACTCTAGTTTAGACCACTCTGTAATTGTTTTATGTCTGGCTCTCTGCTTTTGCAGTCCGACTTTGAGCTTAAAGTCTTCCAACTTCGAGGCGAGCATGCCGTCTCAATATCACAGCTGGAGGGAGCCATCGCTAAGCTACAGAAGGAAAAGCAGCACGGTGCAATCCAGGATCGTAGTCCTGTCTGCGATGGAGCTGTGTCCACCTCAGATGATTTGATCCCTAAGACCTGTCGCACCGTTGGGATCCAGACTGACAGAGAGACCTTCCTTAGGAGCCCAGAGGGTGATGGGGGGGGACTCCCTCAAAGCCCTAACCAGAACCTACGTAAAAAAATCAATTTGGATTCTATTGGACTAAATCTCAAAGACCCTGATCCTGAACCTTGTGGACCACCACCACCTCCTTCCCAGCCAAACCTGTCAGGACCACCACCTCCTCCCCCAGCTCCCCCAGGCTTATCAGGACCACCGCCACCCCCTCCTCCCCCATTGCCGGGCCAGTCTGGAGTTTTAGCGCCACCCCCTCCACCTCCTCTTCCAGGAGGTGGTCCACCACCGCC
>JAVLVB010000602.1:1766295-1787273 GCA_032876305.1 Orestias chungarensis
CCCGAGAAAATCTGCCATTGAGCCCGCCTGTCCCATGAAACCTCTGTACTGGACCAGGATACAAATACCAGAAAACACGTATGTGACTTTTATTTCTTTTTTTCTTACATATTTGTTTCAAGGGTAAACAACAACAACAAAAACTGTATAAATATAACACTAGTTTGTTGAGTGACTTGGAAAATTATTCATGCACATTAAGCTCCTTCCTTATTGTATAACTTACCAAAGAAAATTAGTACCAAACTGCAAAGTGGAAGAAAATTAGGGTTCATATATATTTGGTCCCTTTTAACTAGAAACCCCTAAAGACAATCCTTAAACAGTCACATAAATGGTAAACAAACTCCAGCAGTGTTAAATATATACTCAGCATAATTACAACTTTTCATTGAAGGCCTCAGACATTCATTACTGAACCAGTTGTGAACATTTTCTCAAGCTTCAAACATCTCACAGAGCTCTGTTCAATCAATCATCACCAAATGCAAATGAATAAGGCAAAGTGACTAAGATATGATCACCTACCAGTCCGTTCCACAAATTTGCATTACATGGAGGTGTGGCAGACAAGCAGCTATTGTTTAGAGAAAGTAAAGATCATTGGCCACAAACAAGTTACTGTCGTACGGGGGTGGTACAAGCTCATTTAGTCAGATAAGACCGTTCTAATGTTACATACATGTAATGTGCGATTTGTGGGGATAAATTAATACTGCGGATCACTCTGAATACAATAATTTTTGTTAATTATACAATGAAGTTGTCGCATGGTAAGGATTTTTTCAGTTAATCCTAGAAAATTGGTCAATGTTGAGGAGAGGATAGATGGGGCAATTTATAGGGCAGTTATGGAAGGAAAACCTATTACAGACAACTAACAACCTGTGCCCAAAGGTCAGGATGCAAAAGCTCCAAAGGAGCCAATTTAAATCTCTCAACTATCATGTGTTAGTGTGCTTCAGACCTAAATCAAAATGAGAATCTGTGATGATATTTTAAAGGTGAGCAAATGCTCCCTGTCCAATTTTTAGTGCAAGAAACAATAAGCCAAAATGGCAGTCTGCAGATGTAACTAACATACTGCAACAAGCTTGCAGTTATAAATGAAACCAAAGGTGGTTCCCCAGAGTATAGACTCACAGGGCCTGAAAACAAATTCATGCAACACTTGATTCATTTGTAAAATAATAGTAAAAATATTTTGAAAACGATAGATCCTTGTTAAATGCTAGTTTTATGCAGAATGGTGTTTATCCTACAGATTTTACCTTTGTCATGTTTATAGTGGTTCAGATATTCTGGTCAGCCTTAATGGGGTACATAAAAAGAACTTAAGCATTCAGAGACACAGTTGTTCCTTGCTCTTTTATTTAAGGGTTCAGTAGAGATACTCTGTAACAGTTAATTGGGTCATTCATACCATTTGCAGTTACTGTGATTGTTGCCTCAGAGTGCCAGTCTTGAAGGTTTACGGCCTTGTATTTCCACAGTTGGATTAGTAGGGCGAAAGCTCAACTGTGCCTCTCTCACAGGTCTTGTGTGTCAGAGGGCCTGCTTGCTGCTCTACAACAGATTCATGTCAGCAATAAATCAAACTGTAAAGAGACAAGTAAAGGGGCATTAGATGGGTCAGTTATTAACTGCAGCTGGATTAGGTCACTTAATGGTGTGGGCTTTTGCACTATGAGGAAGAAGCAATGTCTGAAAAGTGAAAAAACTCCGGACCTTTCTTGCAAGATACACGAGCAAGCTTCCTTTTTCCTTTCAATGTGACGTATATAATGTGTATTCACCAGAGAAAGAATAAAATACCAGAGGTAAAAATTAAAAATATAAATAAAACTATAGTAACGCACTTCCATAAGGCTATACTCCCTAAAAACTTGTAGAAATGATTTGATTTACTTACAGCCGCACTACAGGCGCTTTAGGACTTTACAATAAGATCTGGTAGTGTTGTTCATGTGACCTAAATCCTCCATGTGTTTGTACTAAAGAGGGTTTACATACACATTCTTACCTAAAGAACAATAGTGTGGAACAATAGTCTTTATTTTTCAAGGAAAAAAACTTGATTCTAAAGGCTATAAATTGTTTAGCACAGAAACTTCACTGTGCATCACGTTACCCACTGTGAAACATGGAGTCACTTTGTGTACACTCGCGCTAATATTTGTGGCATAACTGAACAAATTTGTAGTTAACATTGTCTAAAACAGGCATCACATCAACAGGAGCTCTTGTGTCTCAAAAACCTGGGATTGGTTACACTTTAGTGCCAGCGGATGAAAGATTTTGAGACTAAATTCAAATTTACAAAATCTATTGCATGGAAATCTAGTGTGGGACTTGGATTTAGTTCTTCCTATGAAGCTAATCTACTTCAGAGTAAACAGTGACATTTAGGAAAGTTTAGAATGGAGAACAAAAACCAAAACAGTAACATAGTGTCCTGAACAGAAAATCTTTTTCCATCTTACTCCACCGAGTCCACAGACTTTTTTTCTTTTTTTGCAGTTTAAACTCTGATAACCTTTGTGTTCATGCAAATATTCCAGATTAACTTTCTTGCTCTACGTAAATATGGCTTGACAGAAGAGCCGTAAGGAACTTTAAGAAGAAGAACTGCAATGTGTGAGAAGATAGTAGAAAATTATGAGCATCAACATTCCAAGCTCTTTGTTTAGAATAGGCTCATTTGATTTCAAAGCTGTTGATTGGGCTGTTGATGTCAGACTTTGTGAAGAAAAGCAAAGCCAGATGCGAGAAAAGATGTGTTTACAAGAACAACACATCGAACATCTTCTTGACTTTAGCCACCTTTTGTTTCAGTCTATTTGTTTTTTTCCTATGCCTTGTAACTCAGCAACTTTCAAAAACAGAGTTTCCCTCCCGATTTCTTTTTTATCCGGCCTTGTGGGATACGGTCCCATAATACAGAAACAAGTGTGCCTGAAACGTTTGTTATTTTTATCACCTAGCTCATAAACAGCACTTTTGAAAGCAGAGATCGCAGGAACTCCTGCCAAGTTTTTGTCGGCCTGCGAAATGGAAAATGGAAAACAGGTCAAATAAACATTAAATGAGTTTCCACAATTTTGTTAAGCTTATGTAACCTTTTTGCTTGCTTGCCTGCTGTCTTAGCTGCTTTGATTAAACATTTTGCACCTTCTAAGACAACTTTTGATGTCTTCTTTTTGTATTAAAATCTGTTTTAATGTTTTTTTGTTTGTTTGTTTGTTTTATACAGCAACATTACACTATGGGGTTCTCTGAAAGAGCCCGACATCATCAACACAAATGAGTTTGAGGATCTTTTCTCCAAGGTTACAGTGAAACAGAAGAAGAAGCCCTTGTCAGATACCTATGAAAAGAAAACCAAAGCAAAGAAGGTAGGTTGTGCTCCACGGCGCCTGTCCTCTGTTTCATATTTGATTCAAGCCCTGCAAGGTTTATTGTCTTTCAAAATTGTCAATAGTGCTTGAATTTTGTCATATTTCTTCACATTTTAGCTTTTTGCCTCTTTCGCATTTCTAAAAACAGATATTTTTACTTGTTCTGCTTTGCAAACATCTCTAAATTGTATTCCTGTCAGAGATTCTCAGTTGTTTTCTAAATTTGGCAAATAAGTAGTTTGGAGGAAGCTCTTACCTCCAAATTGCTTCCTGCAGTTGCCTGGTTTGGGCCAGCTGATCTTTCAGTAAAATACATGTGTTGCATAGTGCATTATAGAATAGATTTTTATTTAAATGTAATTTTTGCAACCTTAAGCCAAAGTATAGAAAGTCAAGAAAATAAGAGATATATTTTTTGCTGGATCGATCCACCTTTATCGCACTTCTTGGTGTCCTGTTCAATGATGCAACTCTGCACTAACTCTAGAGCCAACTCTGTGTCAGCATCCTTTATGCCTTACGGTCCTCTCTGTTGGCGTCCAAGCAGTTAAAAATCAGCCTCTACCCCAGACTGGCCCTTTAAATCCATACGCATCCCATTCTGATCAATTTGTGAAGGCTCCACTTTGCTCCAGCGAGCCAATGTGTCAGTTTTGTGTGTCTCTAGATTCAGTCTGGTCACTCAAACGGCTCAACATTTGATCCAGCTCAGACATCTGTCTCCTCTCTTGGCTTACGCCAGCTTGGTGGAGTTATATGGAAACTCTGTTGATAGCAATTTATATCATTCAAAAATAAACCCCCAGCTTTATTTATTGTTTAAAAAAAACCTTTAGCAGAAGACTGGCTGGGTTATCCCTTTTTAATCATTTTGTTCCTTAAACCTGTTTTGCTTTTTTTTTTATTTTAAATGGATTCTCTGTGTCTGTGATTGTAGTCCAAGTCTAGGATTAAAGCTCAAAACAAAATCCATGAAGGCATCGCTGGAAGTCCTGCTTACTGGAAAGCTCATCATAGCAACAGAGACTTGTTTACTTAATCTTTGATAGCATGGAAGTTTATACTTAGTAAGATTCCCTCCAAAAAGTTCCGCTTGGGAATGCGGTGATTAGAGAAAGGGATAAGAGTAAGGCCACAAATTAGCTGTTACTAAGCTGAAGGTGACTACATAACAGAGGTAAACAATACCGGTAATTTTGCTAAAAAGGTAAAAGTTTATGGTTCATGGAAATATGAAAGAAATTTGTACTTTAGCACACAGTAGAGTCTTTTTGTTATGTTATTTTTATACATATATTAACGTAGGTATCATTCTTTGTTAATACTATAAAAGGACCAAACACTTCTATGAAATTGCTTGACCTTCCACTGGATTTAATTATGTACAGAACTCTGCTGAGGAACTTTGTACCGAACTATTTTTCTCTCAAGACCTCCAGCTGTGACCAAGTATTGAGACTGTAAATTAAGACCTAAAGCAGATTCACACAGAGAAACAAGAGTAGTCACATTGCAACAATGTTTTATTCTCTTAAAATAAAGTCAAATTGTTACAGAGTTGCCCTTAGTATCTTGTGTTAGTATAGCTAACATAAAACAAAACATTAAAAGCATATTGTGATATCATGCACATTCAGGGATACTTGTTGCTGAACACGTACAGTATTCATGTTTTGGAGCAACAAATGTTGCAGGGTTTCATTCTATCATGTGGGTTAGTGACAAACTATATTTTAGTAATATTTTATTTATCTGTCTTCAAAGCAAAGCATTGCTAGCTAAGATGTAAAGAGGCCCTTGACAGTTGTTTGAAATGTGTTGCTGTTGTCAAATTTAGATAAGATGACATCTATAAAACAACATTGTATTCGCATTTTATGCACCACTCAGCTTTAGTGCCAATAAACGTGGGATCATGTTGGGATTCCTAGTAAAGATATAATTTAAAGAAAAGAAAATACAATTGTTATCTAATGAAGTTATTCAATGGGGGAACATCACTTTTAGAATATTACTAATGGTTTAGTTCCCCCTCACAGCACCTACTATAATTTATTTCAATATAATCAGTATCTTGAAATGTTTTGCTCAATAACCTACAAAATCCCATTTTCTTGGGGAAATTCATTTTTTAGCTGTACCAGTATAACATTGTGCACAGCAGAGTTTTTCCCTCTGCAGAATCTGACCAGTCGGTGGAACACAGCCCTTTGAATGACTACCAATACCAGTCAACTCACACACAGACTACCTGCCTCTTGTCTGTCTTAGCACACACTTAATACCTGATGCTTCCACTAAATCTGAATTTTTTTTCCAAAAGGAGTTTCAGATCACATCTATGCCAGTTTTCCTGCTTATTTTCATTTTTTTTTTTTTTTATATTCATCAATCCGTGAATGTTTCAGTGCAGGTATGTCGGTTTGTGTGCGTGATGACAGCGCTTCCTCACAACCTATTATGCAGTTGATCAGAAAGTGTTGCCAGATCATGCAAACGCCCAGCCGCGGGCTCTGAAAAGGCGAGAGGCGATGAGTGGTTGGGGAATGGAATGTGCGTGTGCATTATGTATATGAGCCACTTCCCCAATTCCCTACAACTGCACATGCCAAAAACGTTGAAAACAGGGGGAAAGCGGCCCATGCCTACATGTGTGTGTGAGTTAATGTTTATCATGTGTGTCATTAAAAAACAAAAAAAATTCAAAGCTGTTGTTTACTCTGGAGCCTCTACTGATTAACATATCAAAGCCAGAGGATTGACATGGATGAAACCTCTCCTACCACACTGGACTGGACTGGACTGAACTGGACTGGACCTGGGATGTAATTGTATGCACATGGCTTTCAGATTGGATGAAAATGAAAAAGCCGGGCAACTACTTTTAAAATAGAGGGACACAAATATGGCCATGTCGCTGCATTCTTAACGAAAAGTAAATTGTGGGGAGACGAATGGAGATGAAAAAAAATGATTGGAGCTGAACTTGCTTTTGAGTTTGTCTGCGTGTCAGTAAACAGACTGTCCTACACACTCATAAATCAAAGCTGTATCAGGTTTATGTGTGGTGGAGCTCCTTAAACAAAAAGTTGCTTTGCCCCGTTTAGAATTTATGAGCAATCGGCAGTGCGTTTATTAAAGAAATATTTGAAGTGCAGGCTATGACGCGGGAGAGTGGGTGTAAGATTAACACCGCTGTCCGAGGGAGGTGGATCCTGATGGGAAGTGTTGACCTAGATGTTAATATAACTTGGGTTTCTAGACAAATAGCTAGTCAGGGTGGTTGTTTAACCAGTGTAGAAAAAAATTTTATGCTTCAAATATTTATCTAAAATACCTTAACATAAGATACCTGCCTTAACCTCAAAGGTCCCCAATTTCTCTTTTTTGGATCTTTTAAACGTTTCTTTGGCTTGCTTAGTTTTTTTGTTGTGAGATCCATGGTGAAGGACATCATTCACTCCTTTCTTTGTCCACAGGAGGGAGCCATTAGCTCTTGATGTCTACTTGTCCCAACATCAGCATCGCCTGGCTCTCTCCTCCTCAATAAGCTTTTATAATGTCTAAAAGTAAACATCCAGCATCAGTTGTCTTCGGGTTATTAGTTAAAATCCTGCACTGGTTTCAGGGGTGGCCTGTCCAAAGTGGTTAATTAGAGGTGTTGGAAAGGCCTGGCACTCAGCCGCTCCAGTTTCCCAGTATTGGAGATCCCTGGTGATCCAGGTAACAGAGCTGGAAGCAGCATGGCACCCACTAACTCGCTGTAATGCAATACCCACTTCTAAGGTTTCTGTTCTTCAGCTCCTCCAGGAGTACCCAGTAGCCGACAACACCATAATACCTAATGAAGAGGTCTGAAACATTAACTTTTAGAGCAGGGCTTTACCTTGCCAAAACTTTCACTGCCTTTATTGCTAATTCAGTAATTGTAACCATCTGTATGCACAAATAAAAATCCTGTTAATTTATAGTTTGTTATAAAAGCACTGCTTTCCTTCGCTTTGCTCGTCTAAACAGTCCTTTTATGGTGCCACTTTTGCGTTTGTACTTTCACTGCCAATTGATATTTTTGGATCAGTCCTTACACGTGTTACTGGCTAAATGCGTAACAGAGATTTATTTTATTTTTATATTTTTGACTTTTTCTCTGAACAAACTTGGACACACCTTGAAAAAATTAGTCCTGTTTTAGTGTTGTCGTTGTAATGTGCTAAATGAGTCCTGTTGTCAAGTTTGGTCATTGGGGTGTCTTACAACTGGGATGTCTGCTGCTTTGTAGAGATACAGTAATCAGAAGTATTTATCAAAATTCTAGTTTTTGTGAAGCAATTGGCTTTAGATTTGAAAGTTGACACAGATAGCAGGACATAATTAAAAAAATCTTACCTGGGATTGACAGTCATTAATTTAAACATGAGACTAATGGAGTTGGCATGAGCAATTCATCTACAGATTACCCAATATTCCTGTGCATTGTTGTGTCATAGTCTTACATAGGGTTCAGTCATACACTTTCCTCATTTTTTTTAAGGCTTATAAACTTATACAAAAATGTACTTCCTTGTTTAGAAAAAAAACTTTTGTTCTCTTCTCTGTTTGTTTCTCATTTATGTGTGTGTAAAGAAATTGATAAACCAAATTGTTCCGTGTTATAGGTTTGTTTCACACGAAATGTTTAAAGCTAAACAGTGTTAACAGCATTCTGCTCTTCTAGATCATTAAGCTGCTGGATGGGAAGCGATCTCAAACTGTTGGCATTCTCATATCCAGCCTGCATCTGGAAATGAAGGACATTCAACAAGGTAAGCAAAGCCATCTCCATATGTTCAACATTGTTTGCAAATTGTATTCAGTGCAACCCTCATTTCATTCATCGAGAAACCTCTCTGATTTAGGGTCAGCCATTAAAGATAAATTTAGTTTCCTATTAAACAATAAACTGAAGATGATTCCTGATGAAATGCAGACGCGGTTATTTTTGGAGAAGAGATACTGGGAACCCTGCAGTAAAAGATAAATTAGTCTCTCTTGACAGCAGCTAATTTTTAACTTGAGACACTTCTTTTAGATTAATTTGTGACTTAACCGGAGCTTGGATGATTTGTTCCAGTTACCACAGTGAGAAAAGGGAGAAAAAAGCTGTGATTTGTCTAAACGACAGATGAATCGAGTGGGATGTAAACCCTCCAGCACTGGTTAAAATCAAATTGCCATCCTTTTCACTTTAAGAGCTGCACAGATTGATTGTATGCTTGGTTGATCTGTGGAAAATTTAGGATGTGTGTGGGTGTAAACACATATTGTGTGTGTTGGGGACATCGTAGATAGGCCAGGAATCGGTTGTGTCCTGGGACTGCAGCGGAGAGTGCCTGCCGCCTGCTAGTCTGAGCATGCGGCCAGCAGATCTGTTTATTGTAGCCAGTGACGGTTTCCACAAGCCTAATGGGACTGACACCCCACTAATGATCTAAGCATGTACAAAACCACCTTCTACAGTTTTGCCGACAGTGTGCTACCACATAAAACTGCCTCAGACAAGGCAAACAGCCAATACACTACTGCAACCATCTTGTTTAGATTTTTTCCTTCCCCACCTTGGTCGCTTTTACCTGTTAAATTGGTGTTTGGTAGAAAATAGTCCCACCATTCAAGCGTCCTTGTGCCTTAATAAGAGGTGAGTCTGAAGTGGACAATTTGAATTTGACAATTAAGGATGTTGCCTTAAAAAGCACTTTTAAAAGGCTGCTTGCCTTTAAAAGTGCTTTTTACCATATTAAAAGGACATTGCAATTACAGATACAAGGGAGAAAGGGGTAAGGATGGAAAGGCAACACAGTAGTGAAGAGAAAGGAGGGGGGTCTTAGGCACTAGTTGAAGAGACCTGGGGGGGGCGGCGTGTGGACCTCAAGGGCCACCATGGTTCAAGGGCAAGTGGAGGCTCTCCCCCACTCCGCACCTCACCGCACGAACACAAAAGCATACGCACGCAGGAGTGAAAAGTGGAAGGAGAGGGTGTGAGGCCGTTGGCAGGCTGACTTTGATCTCTGGGTGTGGAGAGATATCCGGCTCCCCTTAGATCAGAGCGCTCCTGTGCACACTGGGCCAGGCCCCCATTTGGTGCGTGATTGACGGCTGCATGGCTGAGGGACTGAGTAATCCACTCTAATAAGATGTAGGAAATGGACCTCCAGGGTTTTCTCTGATCCAGACTGTGGGACCACATTGACAGCTTCTCTGCTGCAGACCAGCTGTAAACCAGAGTGCAAAGTGTTGTCTTGTTAGCTTAAATTTAGTGCGTCACTGAAGAGATGAGGACAGTGTGGTTAAAAGTGGGAAAAGAACATTTTGATATTGTCGCTTTTCGGATCAACTCACTTAGTATGAAATGTTGTGTATGTATATAGCAGTTTGAAATAAATGAATGGCAGACACGTCAGATTGAAAAGCAAAGCAAATAGACAGGAAGTGTTCAGAAAATTACATTTGTTTTGGTTGGTAGAAATGTAGTTACTAGTATTTAAGTGATTTTATTATGGTTACACCAATAATCTTAAAAGTGTGGCTTGAATTTGTAGTAATCCCCTAGTCCGTACTTGATTAAACAGCATTAAACAGTAGAGTTGCAAGTAACTTGGTTCGTGTATTTCCTCAGATATTTAATATAATTTATGACTGGCCTTTGACTGGGCCATTGCATCACTTGAAAATGCTTTAATTTGAAACACTCAACTATAGCTTGTACTTTTTGTTAAGCCCCATTATTCTGATGTAGGCGGAGTCTCTACCTATAAGTCTCAAGTCATATAAACTATATAACAAGTTTCATTTGTAGGATCGCCTTGTATTTGTCTCAATAAATCTTGCCATCAAATCCGACAGCTCCTCTGTGGTTGTTGAAAACCAGCATCCACCAGCATGATACTGCCAAAACTATTTCAGGATAGTGTGATGTGCACTATTAATTTTTTGCCTACACAGGATTTTGGTTGTAGGCCAAAAACTTCATTTTTATCCCCTTCCGACCTAAGCACTTTCTTTCACATGTTTGTTTTTTTCATCATCCGGGTTTAACTAACAGGAATTTAAGTGGATTTAATGAATTTCACAACTAAAATTATCCTTTTAACAAATACTACCACCAGAGCTTTGCATTTATGCATTTTTTTCTGAAGTCAGCATGCCCTCTTGGCTGCTTCTCTGATTAATGCTGCCCTTGCTCGCCCTCTCATTTTTGGTAAATCACCCTCTTTTGGTGGGTTTGCTGTTGTAACTAAATGTTTCTAACTAAAATAAAAAATAAAATCGGGATACAAAACTATTATTTTCTGGTTATTTTTTTGTATTAATCCTACTTGAAATGTTTTTACAATTCTATCTATGGGATTAAATTAAACACAGATAAACTCCTTTTACCTACCAGGGGATTTCTGAGATAAATCTTTGCATATCTTTTGGATAAAGGCCTTATTGCCTCAGTCACCTGTTTTTCATGTATTGTGATGTCTGTCTGGTTGGTAGTAGTGGAATTGTTCCGTTTCCCTCTGGAATCAATAAAGTATAATCTAATCGCTAATCTAATCTATTCGGTGACATGGGTTTATGTTAGAGGTTTCACAGTAAATTAGTGTATAAAACTTTAAAGAGATTCTTATTGTACAGTACAGTAAAATGTACAGTAAAATTATATATATATATATATATATGTATATATATATATATATATCATTTTACCGTTTATCCAAATATAATGATGTTTATTCTAACTTTCGACAGTATTACAGACCTATCATCAGATTATTGTTCTGACGAGACATTTTTTTTCCCTGTCAGTACTTAAAAAGCCACTTACCTGAGCCAAAGTTTGAGACTGCTTATAATTACGTCTTTGTCTTCACCAGCTGTTCTTAATGTGGATAACTCTGTGGTGGATTTGGAGACCATTGAAGCTTTGTACGAAAATGTAAGAAGCTGATGACAGGAAAACAGAAACGTTTTAATATAATATGTTAAAATTATATGTATGCTGTAAATACGATGATTTGCATAATTTTAACTCATTTTGCTACAAGTATTTAGCTGCATTAAACATCTAGTTTGTCCTTCTAACAGAGAGCCACAAGTGATGAGATCGACAGGATCTTGACACATTATCAGACTTCAAAAGAAGATGAAGTGAAACTTCTGGATAAACCTGAGCAGTAAGAGTATTTCTAAATTTTGTGTATGTATTTTTTGTAGTTCATTTAAGCGTACTTTGTACCTTTGTTTGCACACTTGTAGCAGAATATAAAGAAATGTTCCTATTTGCTTTGCAATCTGTTTCTGAGCTTTGCATTTTAATGAAGCCCTGACCTGACAATGTGTTGATTTCTGTTTAAGAATGGTACTTTAAGCAGTGTTCAATCATTTTTAACCTCGGTGTTGGAGAATAGTTGCTGTGAAGGAGGGTTTTACCCATTTTACAAAGACAACATTATTAACTGTCTGTAGGATTTGTCTGTAATCATTTACAAAGATAGCTCGGCTAGCATTACTTTAACAGCAGTCTCTCTGTGTATTCCAGAGACGTAGATATTGACCTTATCTTAAATCTGTTACATGATACATGATATCTAGAAGTAGATGGTTCAGATCGGTGAAACATAGCAACTTTGCTCTTAACTGTACTCTATTTCCCCAGGCGGGTATCTGGTGAAAGTCTCTCACTCACTCTCTCACAGTCTGAAAGAACCACAGACATGTCTTGACTAGTAGAGTGTAGATTAATTTCAAATAGCTACATAAAATGAATATTTCCTCTGACTGAATTTTTAAATACCTCCATTTTTCAAAACATATCTACGTCAGAATGTTGCTGTCAGTGCAATCCAGTAGAGGTTAGTAGAAGTCATATGGTGCATCCAGCCCGAAGGACAGTGCTCAGGGTATATCGTGTTAAAACAATTAATTTACGATCATAACACTGAAATGATGTCTATGTTCGCTCAACAGTCAGTTCTAAAACTAAAAGATATGAGTGGAGGTTGCGTTAGGATTTCCGGTAGGGATTAAGTTTTCTTCGTCTGTTAACGAGGCTTGGATCTGGTGGTGCCACTTAGCCTGGTCTTCCCATGTCCATGTTTGACCGAACCTGTCACTGTGGCTGCCTGAGTCATCCTTACTCAGTGTTTGCCTCCATCAGCCGGCCCTAATCACACAGGATGTTACCTCTCTGCTCCCCTCCAACACGGCACTGTTTACATAAGTCGTCTTGCATCAGGCTAGATGTACCTTTGATCAGTCTCCATGCACCGCTCATTGCTCTCCCTCTACCCGACCCCCTTGGACCTTTCAAACCTAGCAGAGCAGCACCACTCATGACTATCAGCTGCTTGCCTGCCTATGAACAGCAAAATTGACTCAGCCGGCCTGTGTGGAGAAGCTCGACCTGCCAAGGCCCCAAAATAGTTTTTCCTTTTAGACATTTTGTTTAATTCATTCATAACACATCAAACCCTATTCCTCCTCCAACCACCTCCTCCATTTGCTACTCATCGTCTTTTGTGTTTTCCAGGTTTCTCTATGAGCTCTCGCAGATTCCTGATTTTGCCGGAAGAGCTCAGTCCATGATCTTCCAGTCAGTATTCCTTGATACTATCTCCTCACTACGTCGCAAAGTGGAAATAATTTCCCACGTTTGCAAAGTAAGAGCGTCACACCACCAAGTGCTGCTGCAAAAATGTTGTGTTGCAACTGTAGGGTGTTCTAAACAGAAAAATCTGTGTGCATGTTTCTGCATCAGGACCTCCTTGGTTGTGATAGCCTGAGGGATGTGATGGGTCTCGTTCTGGCCTTTGGGAACTACATGAATGGAGGGAACAGGACAAGAGGTCAGGCCGACGGCTTTGGGCTGGAGATCCTCCCAAAGTTAAAAGATGTCAAGAGCAGGGTATAAACCAGTTTAAGGATTACATCAAGGGTTGTCCATTTACATAAGAGACATCCTTATCGTTTGTTGTTTGATTTCACCAGGACAGTCACATCAATCTAGTGGATTATGTGGTTTTGTACTATCTGCAAAACTTTGACAAAGTAAGATTTGTTATACAATTGAAAACAACAATGTTTTAATTTTTTTAATGTTTAACAATATGTCATTCTGTGGGTTTTTTTTCCAGAATGCTGGTACAGAAAAGAGTGTGTTTCCTCTGCCTGACCCTCAAGAATTCTTCCAGGCTGGGCAGGTGAAGTTTGAGGACCTTGCAAAAGACATCAGGAAACTAAAGCGGGATCTAACAGGTAGGCCAAACGAAATTGTATTAAATGGCCTTAAAATGTATTATGATCTGTACAACTTGGAGGTTTTCAGCTAAATCTGTCAAATGTTGGAATGCCTTAATCCCCCTTAAGCATTTTCCCTTCATGCCACATCACTATCTTTACGTGTTTAAACTGTTTTTTTTTGGATCAAGCTACATAAATTAACATATGAGTATTTTTTGTTATTTTTCGAATGAAAGTCTTTGTTTTGCACTGTACATTTAGGAGCACTACTTCATGTATTATCCATGGCGTCATATAAGGTACAGGGCAAATATGGGGAAGAAATTTCTTTTGCCAGATGGGACTAACATTTAAATGCTATGCTTGAGTTTAAAATGCTTTGGATGTAGAAATCTGACACTGCATCAACTTTAACATGTTATCCCTTCCATGAAATATGGTAGTGGCAGCATAATTCTGTGGGAATGCTTTTCTCCAGATAAAGACATTATCTAAGAGGTTCTAAATACCTTTTAAAATTGGCTTGAGACTCACTTTCCAGCAGTACAGAAACTAAGCCAAATGAAAATACATTCATGGGTAAGAATGGCTCAAAGTTCAGACAAAAATTCGATTGAAAATCTGCACTTGTAATGCCTTGCAAAAATAATTAGACCTCTAGATCTTTTTTCTAATAGCGCAAATGTAATAGACAAATCACAAAACGCCTGTGTGGTTCTTCAAAATACAGACTCTGGGCTGATAGTGAAAAGTATTGATGTATTTAACAGAAAATTTGTGATTTTAATAGTCACATAGTAACGCTTAAATAGTTTCTCTTAGAAATTACCCAAACCTAATGCAGAACAAACCCAGTAGTACACCAAGGCACTTGCACATGAGACAATGTCGAAAGTTATTGGTTACATCATCTTTGTGTTACAGTTAATCAATCAGCGCAATTGTATACTTTACCATCTGTCACAAGTAGAGTTTAAATGTAAATGTACTTCCCATGGACTCTTCATGCTCTGGCTATGAGAGCTTTGTGTGTATATTTAGAACCCTGGGAGGCCTACGGCAACTTATCCCTGTTTTCAGACACTTTTTTGTTTTTTGACCGACATATCGTCGTCTCGCCGCAGCTTCCTATTTTCTGGCACCATAGGTCGAATTTTTAGATGCAGCATTTTTATGTCTTTTCGGGAACATTTTTGAAGTGAGAGTTAGAAGAGCATTCCTGTTCTGTGAGGGAACTTTCACAGCAACTGTTTGGTAGATAAATAAACTCATACACTTTTGATGTTCTGTGTTTGAAGTGTCCTGAACTGCGAAGGTGCTCAGTAACTATGCCAGCCATTCAGTTAGTCTTGGCTAGGGCCATGCAGAGGTTAAAGGAGATGCACCTTTGTGCCCCTGGTGTCTGTCGTTATTTAAATCAAGCAATAATATGGCATATGAAAGCAATTAGATATGCTCTGCATTGCTGTTAAAACCCTCTCCTCTCTGTCCTGAGGGAAAAATACAAAGAGTCTGCTAAAGTGCCCAGACCCACCTCAAGTTGCCACTCATTTATTAGGAAAAATGGAAGACCTGACGACAATAAATGCAACGTAAGGGCCCTCGTATTTGATCTCTCCTAAAGCGGAGTCTGGCACATTAGTCCTCAGGGGTATAAGTATCACAGGCTGGGCGCTGTATTCTGCATCTTCAGCGAGCTGCACCTATGACTTCCACCATTTTTATCCTCTCCAGCCGCCAGGAATAAATATTTATGCTTGACTATTATAAACCAGCTCAAAGCACACAACTGGTTTTAATTATAAGGCTAACAAAGATCACTTCCATCCATAACAAGAACATTGTCACTCGGACTGGAACTCATTTCAGCCCTAATCCTCAGTCCTCTTCCCGACGTTTAAAAGACTTTGGGGTCCCAATCAAAAAACTATTGTGTTTTATGGGCTCACTCTAAAACAAGACAAGAGATGGGGATAATAGCTGTGCTTCCAATGTTAATCTGCACTATCACTGTTAATTATTGATAAGCAGCATAAATATGCTTTGTTTTAAGTTAAACTGTTTTTAAAAATTAAGAACCATAAGAGTGTGTAGTTTTTATTAAGAAAAAGAACAAGAGGTTTCAAAAGTTTAAACAGAGATGTACTAGGTAGGAGAGGTACCTGAATGTGTGACCATAGTTTATGCTAATCAAGTCCTGTCTGGATAGTTTTTATTAATTTATTTTCAGCTGTGTAATTATTTTGCATTTACAGCAAATAAAAATGAGTATTATAATGAATGAGTGTGGCTTTTCAATATTTACTGTGGTTTTAGAAAACAGTGCATACATCTTAAACAAAACAGCAAAAAGTGTATCATGCATATCTATTCAGTCTTCTTCTTTCCCTGAATAAAATCCAATACTTTTAATAGACACCCAATCAGTCAGAAGACTAATATTTAAACTGATCTCATTTTGTAAGATATAATAATAATGATATAAGATATAAGATATAATAATAATGCCATTAAGATGAAGGAACCCAGTAGACAGGTCATTGATAAAGTGGTGGAGAAAGTTAAAGCTGGCTTTTGATTTAAACAAGTCACCAAGATGTTTGGACAATTATTCTTGCACTCCTCTACCCACTAAGGAAGATTATATGAAATATTACAAGGACGATTATTGAACTGCTAAAACAAAGGTAAAATTATTCCTATATTTCATATGCCAAAAAGTTATGTTAGGGAGACAGCAAGCAAGTGAAAAAAGGTGTCATGTTGTGCTCTTACTATCTTTGTCTGAAAACTAATGCCCTAAACACACCCTGCTCAATGTTTGGCCTTTGGGAACTAAATGAATGGAGGGAATGTATTATTATTTTAAGAATTATTAAGTCATTTACGTTTACATTGTAGAAAGCAGTCAGGCAGGATTATCTGTCAGTTTCTTTAAGTCTTCCAACTGTATATTTTAACCAATAGAGACAGATTGGAAATATGATATGGCTTCAAATGTTATGTTTAGATTGCTCCTTTGTTTGGCTTGGTTTGATTTGATTTGAACTGGATAACTTTGGAAAGAAATGCAATGTGATCTTCACAAGATCGTAAGGTGGACACTTTGTTCATAGGTCTTGGGACATAATACTGATACTGATAGATCCTTCATGTGGATTTTTTCATTTGTGCATCAAAAATAAATCTCAAAAAGGTCCTGAGTGCATAAACCTAGCTTATGATTTCTTCGTTTTGCTAATCGCCGACGGTGTTTAGGAACCATCTACCTTCCACTTGGCTGCACTCCTCTTCATTGGCTTGTGAAGAAACACGATCCTCTTTGGATGGGGCTTCCTGTTTTGGGGAGAGGGTGATGACCTCTCTCTTGGCTCCACTCAGGGAGAAGACTGAGTGGGAGGCCAGAAGGATGTACTGTAGGCCTTATGTCTCACATTTCGTTTTTCGCCACATCTTACATCAGAGCTGAGTTAGTTTTGCAGTAAATATTGCCCTTATCTGGGAATCACTCTCCTTGTCACCAGAAAAAAATCTTTTTTAAAATCTTGTTTTGAAACTACTACTACTACGGAGCAGTACAAAAATGTTCCTTTTGGCGGCCGTGTAATTGGACGAGACGCCCGGGCAGGGATGCAACCAAATGAAATAGGATCAAATAAAAAGAAACAGTCAGAGCTCATTTGCTGCTCAGGGGGGTTTAGTGTTTCACAGAAGACCTGGGCTAGGTTAAGCATTCATCACTGTGGCAATATAGACAGTGTAGTGATTTTAAATGGCCTTTAATGTCAGGTTTAGGCAGGGCCTTTAGCCTGAGCTCTGTTTTACGACAGAGGCTCCACTGAGGAGCAGCATGTGTGAAGCCAGATTGCCGAGGTTCCATCACCTCTCCGCTGACTAAACAAGGTAAACATGATGCAAAACTGCAGGAAATCTCTCCTTAATAATGAATTTCCCAGATTAACCTTTTACACACTAAATTTGTTCTCTCTGATCTCATTGGGGGAATGCTTATTAGATGCATCTTTGCAATTAGTTTAATGTTTTTCATCTTATTTTCTTAGTTCGGGTTGATACTGTGGCTGATTTATCAGCGATGAAAAGGGGAGTCATTTCCCTACTGAGGCTGTATTTTGGCTTGTCTTGCTAAATGG
This sequence comes from Orestias chungarensis, assembly GCA_032876305.1. NCBI lineage: Eukaryota > Metazoa > Chordata > Actinopteri > Cyprinodontiformes > Cyprinodontidae > Orestias > Orestias chungarensis. The sequence goes on from JAVLVB010000602.1 coordinate 1,784,108, forward strand.
CTATGGTATTTTTTTCTGGGTTCCTGACTGTCTGCTGGAACTGAAGATAATTGGGCGATAAGGAAGAAAATTCCCTTTCCAGGTATAAATGACAAAACATACCAGGTCAGGAACAGTGAACTGGTTTCAACTCTTCAAAGTAAGGTTTTATTTGCTTGGTTGTGAATTTTTGTATTTGATTTTGGATACAAATGTCTAAGGAGAATTATTACATCAGTTTGAACTGCTGCTCTGTTGGCGGTCGATCATCCAGTCTCAATGTGCAAAAAGAACCACATGTCTAGTAGAAGGGATTTCTTTGCTGCTCTCCCTCTGGGTTGATGCATTTGTTATTTTCCCCGATTTGTATTTATACTTCATCATCATCCAGATCTTAATTCGATGTTCAAGCTGCAGTAGGTTGTCACTGCCGCATTTTGTGTTTTGAAACATCTTGTAGTTCCCCTCTAACTCTCCATCTCACATTTAAAAAAAAAAATTTTTTATATACAATATTTAATGTAAGTACAGTTATTTAGTGGAGAAAAAACCTTTATGCCAGGAAATAAATAAGGATAAACACTGTAAAAACATTTCTAATATTATACTTTACTAATTTAAGTTGATCAGGGTTTTATTTTCAGAAAAATAAAACATGATTTCCTCTTTCTATTTGGAAAATGGGTTATTTTTCCTCTTTACTTACCAATGAGGATAGTAAATAAAAAGAAAATACATTTCCAAAGCTCAGTTTGAGAAAAAAGCAACAAACCATAATGTTTCGAGGGCCAGTAACTTAACTAAACAACAAATGAATGCTGTTTAATTGTTAGTTTGAGGGGATGCCAACGTAACAAAGCTTTTTCTGACCAACCATCACAAATATAATCTCTGATGTTTAAAGAACTTTATTGGAACCGTGTGTTTTGGTAACATTAGACTAAGATTGAGCTTTTTGGCATCGCATTAAACAAATAACGTATACGCAGAAAGGTTCCTAGTTTGTTTTTAAGTTACTTGGAAGATTTGTAGTGCTGTGGGCCTGTCTCTCTTCCGGATTTGTTACGATCCTTGTTGGATCCCGTGGCATTAAAATGGCATTAAAAACTAAAATCATGACCACATCTGGCAGAAAACTGAAGAAATGACTGTATCACTCTGCCTTTAAGCGTGCCAATTTTCTCAAAACATATTTTTAAATCACCTCAGAAATGGTTCACCCGATTTAAAATCCAGCTTCTCAGTTTTTCAGACGTAAATCTTGTGTTGCTATGTCCCTTGTTGGGTAAACTTAATAAGATTGTGCATAGATTCAGGGAAAAATCCATCTTTCTCTGTGCTGCAACCTCGTAAAAGGGTGTAGAAAATATTTATTGTTGTGCTACTGGAAAAGAGGGTTTGTACATAATATTAATAGCTAGGGACTCAGTAATTGTTTCACTTAAATGTTTGTTAAAAACACTTACTTCTCAGCTTGTTTTTTCATTCGCCTATTAAACGTGCTCAGACTAACGGTTGAGGTTTAAATCTGATGCGTTGGAAATGCCGCTGCAATAGAAGGACGAGTTAATTTAAATATATTTTTATTTTCCTCCTAGGGGTGAAAATAGCTTTATGGGTTTTGTCTGTTCCCACAGCTGTTGACAAGTTACTTCTTATGACACTACACGAAAACTCATCCGGTGCAATAAGAGATTACTTAGCCTTTTTTTTTTCTTAAAAAATACTGCTATGAATGAGTTGGAGCGGCTCAAGAGATCCGTTTTAATACGCTGATTAGCTCTGCTTATTCTCAACTGTGTGGATTACTTTACTTGTTGTCTTCATCTTCTCCAGAGAACATCAAACATTTGGCACATCAAACATGGTCAAAACATTTCCTGACCCAATAAATCAAGTTGACAAGTTATTTTCCTTTGGGGATGTTTTATTATTAACTCAGGAAAGAATACAGAACGAAAGCCACATTTGCAGTGATTTCTTTTAATGCGTCAACAAAAGTTTCCGACTCAAAATAAAAAACAAACCACGGGATAAAATCCCAGAACATCGTGGAGCACACGCATATATGTTTGGAGGAGAGCTGTATTGAAAAACAAACAAAAATAAAATGTATTATTTATTAAGTAGACTGGGGTAATAAAAGATACTAAACAATATAAAAATAAATGGTTTTTGCTTCTTTAGGGGGATTATTATTTCACAAATGAGCAAAAACATTTCCATTTGTGGGTGGGAGGACACTGTTTTCTGCAAAGGCTCCCATGATTTGTGGTCTTCCGTTTTGTCTGATGGCACCAACTCGTGGTCTTATAGCAGAATTCCACTTGTGTCTGGGCTTTTCCAGACACGTACGCCACTCTGAGACAATGTTTGAAACTCCAGCATTTATTCTTTACAGCTGTTGTGTTTATTGTGGGCTTCCTCCTCGCAGCCTTCACTGTCTGGACCACATTTGGAAGCAAGCCGCCTCTAAATTGTAGACTTGCTGTCTTGAGCACCATTTTAATAGGTGCTTTTGAGTTGGGGGATTTTTGGCAGGGAAGTGTGGTTTCCCAACAGAATATATTGATTGCTGTGTTTGCAACGTCACTGTTTTTATTTTAAACTCGCTTCTCATGCAGACCATGTAGACGTACGTAATAACCCCTAATGTTTACATGTCACGTTTCTTAATTTAACAATGCTTTTAGTAAATAAAATATTTTTTCTTAAGTCTTGGTGTTGCAGGTGCAAGGGCTTCTCACGCAAACATGAAGAAGCCAAGCCAATGTCGGACGTAAAAGCTGCAACGCAGCAAAGCAAGAGACCTGATAATGCTCTTGTTCTGATGCAGAAGTATTTAGCTTTGCATTCATAAGCAAGTAAAGGCATTTACTGCGGCCATTAATTACTTACAGGTTGGAGGATTGTGCCTAAGTTGTTTCACCAGACGCCTGTGTGTATCGTTACACAGGCTTACAGTTGAGAGGAAATGGGGAAAGGTTCGGCTGGCACGTGCTCAGTCAGGACTGTTTCCTCTAAACTTGTGTGAGTTGGATCATTTGGCACGATAACCGAAAGCCATCTACAAACCACAAACACATCTGCTGCACTAACATGCGCCCAAACTACTAAGGATGAAATACTATGAAAGCGTGGCAATTCTACATTAACGCGAGTTCAATGTTTTCAAATAAACTTTTTT